>JAWLRI010000424.1:3254448-3299971 GCA_034781795.1 Crypturellus tataupa
GGGGCGTGCAGTGTATGTGTACACACCTGCTAGGAGTAAAGGAGAAAAAATAAACTTACTACAAACTAAAGTTTGTAGGTGATATATAATAAGGTTAAATATTAAAAATATCATAAATATTAGAAAAAATGCTATTCTACGTAAATGAAGATTTGAAAGTAGGTTAGCTGAAACATCTGTAGTTAAATTATCAGTTTAGATAGCCTGTAATATATTGCTTATCTTAAATAGATTTCATAGCTACTCCTAGAAGCCAAGAGGATGATGCACATAATATACAAGCAGTAATAGATTCTCTGGCACTGGACTACTTGCAGGTCAGCTTGTCACACATCACTGGTGAGTACTTGTGTTAATGTTGACAGACACTAAATAAATATTTAATTTAAAAGAACCATGTCTTATCAAGCAGACTTTCATACCTGTACAGGATCTTATAGCTCTAATGAATGTCTTGAAAATGTTGCTCTTGTCTTAGACATCAGGTATAAATTTAGACAGCAAGCAGAATAAATAGAAGCCTCTTGCATAACACAGAGCTCTAGGAAATGTGAAAGTTAATGAGCAAACTTCACTTGTCTGTTTAAATGTTACCTGAAGTTTACTGACTCAGTATTTTTTTTGAGGAGAGTTAAAATTTAGAAAGCTTATTTAGATATGTTACACCCAGATCTAGCTATCTATCAGTGAATCAAGATGTTTTCAGGGCTGGAATCTTCAGAAGAATTTCCAAACAGTTTTTTTCTACAAAACTCTTGGAAGACTTTTCAAACTGTTTTTGTTTGCTTTTATATATTTTTTTTCTTTAAGTACTAGTTATTAATATGTAATAATATCTTCTGTAAAGGTGAGAACATTGTGAAAGGAGAAAGGGAATCTATCAGGAATCTTCTTGAAATATTTGATGGTTTGTTAGAGTATCTTACAGAAGATGACAGTGAAGCTTCTTTCCAGAATGGAGGTGAGTGGAGCGAATTCCCAGTTTGAGGTATTATGTCATGCCCCCGTATTATGGGCAGGATCTTTTAATGCTTGATAGTTTGTCTGCTACCAGTTAGCTTGCTGAGGGGTTATTAGGCTCTCATGACCACAGCTCTTGGTGTCTGTGGATTGAATACAATCCCCATAACAGATGAGAAATGTCCTGTTTGTTTGCACTAGCAACTCTAAGGAATTATGGCCACTTAATGTAAGCTTTGTAGAACCGTACTTGGGATATGCAAGATCGAACAAGTGTTATTTCCCTACCCCAAAAAATGCTAAAAGGTATATACTATGTGTAATACAATAATATATTTTCTGCTTCATTCCTGTGGCAGAAGCCTACACTAGACTTATTAATGTTTCATACTAATGAGTGCATTAGTTACACATTAAGGCACACAAGGGCTTCAGGTTACCTGTGAAGGCCATCTTGGGGCTAGATCCATAACAGGGCCTATTTTGAGGAAGAAACTGTAAACTGGAAGAGATGGAGTTCAAACCTGCAGAGGCATCATTGCTGCAAACTGAGTGCTGGTGTTCCAGTCTCACAGCTGATAAGAGCTGTCACTGCTGCCTGTTGCACATCGTGAGCGAAGGGGGAGAGCATGTGGTGGATGAGATTAAGTGCTACCTGCCCTGCTTCACTGTAAAGGAGAGACAAGAGGCAGTAGCAGTGCTCAGTGCTTATGCTACTACTTTCTTCTCATAGATGTTTCCTGCCAGTAGTACTATTCAGTAAATATTAGTGTCTCTAGTTTTTCTAAGAACAAGATTTAATTATTTTGAGGAAGAAGAAAGGAGTTAGTAATTGAAACAAGACATATGATAGCTGTGATGTTTTTCAAATTTTACCACAAATTGACCTCTTCAAAAATATTTTGGATATCACCATTATAATGTTGTACTGGTATTAAGAGGTTTTGGTAATATGGGCAATAATACCTGTTCCTATGTATGAGTAGTTTTCCAAAAAAACCTAATGCATCTTAAATATTAACAGATGACACAGACTTTCTATTTAACAACAAAATCCCAAATGCACCTCAAGAGTGTATGGAAAGTAACATCAATGAAGTTATGCCATCCTCAGAACTCTCATCAGTTAAAGGGTAAGAACAATTCTGAATATTTGCATTGATGCAATGATTGACTATCTTTGCATTTCTGTGAAACGGCTAGTATGTTTTTAATATTATGCAAGTAGGAAACATATATAGATTACCTCACATTCCATTGGACATATGTAACTTTCTCCTCCAGCTTGGCAGCAAGCAAGCTAAAATTAGACCCAGAATTTTTTTCTTCTCTTGAAGAATGTTAAGATGGCTTTTAGTTTCTCTTGAGTCTACTTCACACATGCAGTAAAGCAAGTATAAAGCTTTTCCTTTCCACTAGTTTTAAATGACTGCATGAAACTACGCATTTTCATGAAATTTAGATTTATCTTCAAGATGTCTTCATTGGTTGGTTTTGTGGACATTGGTTTCTTATTTCCTGAACTTTAATAGCTAGCTAACTGAAGCTCCATCTTGTGGACTAACGAGGCAAAGACTTTTAGAATAAATGTGCTTTACTGCTTTGTTCCTTTTAGGTCCCAGTCAGAGACTTTTATTCCACCTTGTGATATGGATGGATCAGGATCTACTAATGAATTAATCAGACTTGGGGAGCCTGCTCAATCATTTCTTGAGAAAGAGGAAGGTGAGTTCAGTAATTGGATACATTTAGACTATTCTCTAGTAACATTTCTAAGATTTGGGGATACTTTTTAAAAAGTTTTAAACAGTTTTGATAATGTATCAATACACTCTGATAAACACCTAAATAAAGTAACAAAATCAAACCTCACTTTGTCCCAAAACTTCCCTCAAACCCAAGTCTCTAATACTATTTCGGTTTAGGCACACATATGTCTTCACTCAAGTCGGAAGCAAAAGAAACAGCTCCTTCCACAGGAGCTATGGAAAAATTCCACAGCTTTTTGACAACAGATATGTAGATAAAAGTAGTGGCACAATTCATCTTACCTAAATAGTTCATAGCGTGATGTCTTAGAGGATTTTTTCTGTTTAAAAGCTACTTCTAGAATGCCAGTTCTTTGAATTTTTGAGCATAAAGGGACAACTGTGAGGGAACAGAAGAACCTAAACACTAAGAGGCCATTGCACAATTATACAGACAATTTTCAAAAATTAGAAGTACCCTTGTAAAAGAATATCGTGATTATCCAGGTGTCTGATAGCTAACCTAACCCCTTTTGACCAAGGGAGTAGGGCAGAACCATAACCGTGGATGGAAGCATTGTAGCTATTAAAAAAAAAAAAAAAAAAAAAAACACCTTTCATAAATTCTGGGACTGTCTCAGGGAGTAGTGGAGTTTTCGTGATCTGATATTTTTACTTAGCTAGATTCTGAAGAAGCTTCTTTTTCAGTTCAACTAACCAAAAACTGAAAGGTGTTTCTTTTTGAAAGCTCCTTGAATCTGGAGTCATGCTCTGTAGGTGGCTTTAATGTTTTTTATATTTGTCTCTTAAGGGTCAACAAAGTCTGCTCCTACCACTGAATTTCATGAAAAGGGCTTGAGTTCTGGTGCTAGAAAGCTGGGGGAGCCAATACGCCAAGCTATTCCATTGCTACCACCATTCCAGCCTTCTGAGACTAGGCCTCATTATCCTGCAGGAGGAGATTATCAAAGCTCAGACAGCCAGTCAGCAACTTTGGTTAACAGTCAAGGACTAGAAACTCCTTCGGTAATTAGAAACTCTGGTTTTATTTGTTAATTCTGCTTTAATTTTAAGACTTGTTTTCTAATATATTTGTAGAATGTGAGTAGCTGGGCTCTGAAGCACACTTCTGAATGTGTTCAGTGAGAATTTGTCTTCATATCAACAGGCCAGATTCACTTTGAGTGTATTATACAAATTTGGATTATAAATTCATTTTTCTCTGGATGCTCAGAAGTTAGTGAGATGGGGGTGTGTGTGTGAATACTGCAATACAATCGTATTTGTTCATACATTTAAAAAAATCTATATTGACTTCCATATGCAGACAAACCTATTGTATGACATTCCTGTCATAAGTGCCCCATGAATTCATAGAAAACTTGCATTTTCTTTCAGCCTGAGACATCACTTGCACAAAATTTTGATGGCTTTTCTGGTAGTGTTCCTCTGTCAAGGAAAATCTCTGGTGAGAGTAAATTTTCCTTCCTATAAGACAACTCTTAAGTGTCAAATGTTGCTTTTGATTTTAGTGGTGCAAGCCAAGAGGGCTCTGAAACCATTAGTACTTAAAAATGGTTACTTAGGCATATGCCAAATTCATATTTCTCCCTTACAGGGAAAGGAAATGTATTCAATTTATTTACTGCACTGAAGAATAATCTTTGTATGCAGTTTTCTTTCTTTTTTTACTTAGCAAGTGCATCTACGCTACAGAGATTGATCAGAGCACAGAATTGTTCAAAACATGGCCCCACAAAAGCCATTTTCAGCTTGAGGGAAAAGCAATAAAATGTTCCTATGCTAGAAAAGGCTTAGAAGTGATTTTTTTTTTTTCAGTGCTTATTTTCTCTGTTGCCTGGGAGATACTGGTTACCTTTCTAGTTTCCATAGCATTCCCATGACACTCAAAGCTCAAACTGTGTAGCTACAGTTGCTTTGTCACCCTATTTTTTATTTTTTTTTTTAAATTCAGTTCTGTAGCAGTCTACACAGTCCACTAATGCTGTTATCATTTGTTTCTGCAGTGGAAGACAAGGCAGTCTCAAATGGGCCTGAGGATAATGAGGCAAAGGTAGTTGTTGCATATTTATTTGTAGAAGTTTAGACAATACTTTGGAATTACTATTTAATTCTCCCATTATGTTTTGGAAGTCCTGGGTTGTCTTAAGCCTGCAGGCTTCAATATTGTCTGCCACTCTATTAACATACATGATATGTAGTTCAATACAGCTTTTCCACAAAAGCTGTGATAGCAACTCTCTCTTTTGCCATAATTGTGGTATTTTTGAGCTTTACCATGAAAGTCTTAATGAAATTTTAACTTACTCTGTCATTCATTCTTGTAGGTTCCTGGGGTATATGGAGCTTCCATACCCACTTCCCCCTCACATGAGGAACTGTCAGCAGGCACTGAACAAGTACCACAAGCTGCAGGACCTGAATCAAGATACCTGGCTAGAAAGAAATGGCAAGTTAGTTTTTTATATGTTGTGTTTTTGGAGGGGTGTGGAGAGGCAGGTTATCTCTCTAATAAGGTCTTTTCCTTGTCAGATGTAAGACAATTAAATAGAATCTTAATTAATTAAGATTAATTAATCTTAATTAATCTTAATAGAAATCTTTTTTTCACTAGGTGGCAAAAACGTTTGTGTATGTGACACAGCTTTTGTTTAGCCCCATAAAATATGATTGTACAAAGAGACTTGGAATTGTATGTGGTAATGCTTATCTTTGGCTATTTTTTTTGAAGAGAAATGAAATGTTGCATCTACTTTCTGTTTTAGGAGATATGAAAACTCTTCCACAGATTCATTTGAAGAAGAATCCGTTTCCCACGTAAAGACAAAGGAAGAGTTATCTGAGCAAGAGCTACATGAAATATCAGAAAAACTCTCTCGAAGGTTAAATGAACTAGATTTAGTAAGTGACAATCTCCTCTTTCTGCTGTCAGATCAATCTCATCTTGGTGATAATGGTTGTAGAAAACAAGAATATAAATGTTGATTAAAAAGGAAATCTTCAATTAACATCTAAATTTTATTGAATAACCCCAAAAATCTGTCTAATAGATGCTAAAGAGAGCTTTGGGTGAGCATGCCAGAGAAGAGTTGGCAGATGAAGACAACCTTTCTCAGCACAGTGACAGTGTCATGGATTATCGTAGAAGCAAAGCTCGGCTAGGTAACAGTTTTTCTCATGTTATATTTTTAATTCATGTTAATCTGATATTCTCCTGATCAGTATTTTTAACAAAGGATTTTTGTAATTGTGCTAATTCACTTGCATTTTTTTTTTTTTCTTGGCTCTAAACTTGAGCAACAGTAACAATTACAACTGACTTCCCATTTAAGTCAAATACTTCTAGAGACACTTTACTGTAATTAAAAGGCAAACTGAGCTGCAGAGAAAAAGTGTACAAAGATGAGATGGGAAGTACAGAACACTAAGAATTCATTGACAGTACTGAGTGATCCTAATTTTTTTTTTTCTCTCTAGTACTGAACGCAGCAGGGACATCTAGGTATTTTAAAACCGATGCCCACTGTTGTTGTGGCACTATGATTATACAACCATGCTATATGTAGATCAGATTATAAAACTATCATGACATGATTTAATCTACATGTGCAACACTATTTTGCAAGATGGAGATCTGCTCTTTGTCAGCCTGGTATATGGATGGTCTCTGATCTTCAAATGTTCTTTCTGCCTTTTACTTCCCCATCTTGTGTACGTCCTGGCACTTTGCTATCACACAATCCAACTTTGGGGTATTGTCTCCTTACATTTGCCTGTAGGATTTTTGGTTTCAGGTTAGATGCTCATCAAAGCACTTACCTCTTCTTACAGATACACCACATGTAAAGAAGTACACAAACAGGCCACGCTCTCTTTCTCCATCCTCACCCCAAACTCCACACCAACTTTCTTCTGAGCTACAAGATAAGCTTTGTAGAGGTGAAAGAGGCCCAATCGGGAAAATACGCAGCCAATTGCAGAAAGAAATGGATGAAAGAAGAGTAAAAGCAAAGGTAACTTCTGGATTAGACCTATTAGTTATTGTTACTATTATACTTAAAAAAAAAAAAAATCTTGAATGCCTTTACTTACTATTAGGATTTGGTCCACTCCAAGAATTTTATAAGGTATTTGTAGACTGTGATGTAGGTCCCAAATTTGGGGAATGGGGGGAGATTGAGGGTTGGGGGTAGGAGGCGGTGCATGTGTCAAAATAACAAGTTCCTGAGGCACATAACTGAACTCGTTAAATGTTTCTGTCAAATCCAAGCAAAAAGTCTTTTCTGCCTTCTAGCTTATGTCTAAAGCCTATGAAGATGAGTTAAGAATTTATGAAGCTAGAGAGAAGCTTAGGCTCTCCAAGCTCAGAGAAAAAGCCAAGGAAATGGTATGTCATGAACTATAGTGACTAGTTTTTTTTTAAAAAAAAATCTGTCTTGATGTTCTGTCCAGACATTGTGGATGTGTTTGATGAAAATCCAGGCACATTTATACCCTCCATAGTTTTTTTTACAGAGATAAACAGAAAGGCAGCCTTTCCCTAAGACAAGTAGAACCTGGGGACAGGCACTTTTAGTCTTACACTTGGGGGTATTATTCTTAGGGGTGATTAATCGCTGTGCTTCTCGCATCAAGTGAGAACCCCCATGGCAGTCTTGAAGGTCTCACTACTTTCTTACCTATTGCTTGAACAGCAAGGAACATAAACTGAAAGGCTTTGTCATGCCACTGTGAGCTGCACTGTTTTTGTAGCCTTTCCAGGAGTGGTCCTTAGGCTGTTGTAGTAGTGTAAGTGCTGCAGAAGAACTGAGGTTATGCAATAGTGAGTTTTAACCTTCATTTGAACCTTGACCTGCATTTGGTTGATTCTGGCCTTTTGGAGAATTAAATTCAGTATTTCCAAGTTTTCATTCTAAAGTTTCAAAGCCATTTTTAAGTTCTGATATCCAAACTATCAATCTCTCCCTTCTCATACCTGTCCTCCATCTGTTTTAAATCTGCTCCTAAGGAACAAGAATACAAAGAAAACATCTTTAAAGAACCTCCAAAAATGCCTCAGCCAGTGAAAGTTTATTCTAGAAAAACCACACCTCGGAATCCCAAATACAGCCAGTGGATTCCAAAACGAGGGACTGTGAAGCCAAAGAAAGCAGCTCCAAGTAAGAACTGCAAAACTATACTTGGTGGAAAACTGGCATCCTTTGAAAGCATGTGTTGAACTCCAAGAATAAAGGCATCAGTCCAAGATATACCAGTCAGCTGAAGCATTTTCCCCTTCTTATGACCTCCATATGTCTGGATTTTTGTTAGGGAAGATAATGCTTTAAGTAAACGTAAACCACTAACATACAATTCAAAACTATGACCCATCTGCTACCTCCTTAAAATCCCTTGGATTCTTTTCAAGGTGTTTCCATTACTGCTACTCCTGTGCTTACGTCCCTAGACTTTGAGCTCAGTTGTCTTCATTTTTTTTTTTTCTTGAGCATATATTAGTTTTAAAATTAGACTTCTAGTTTGAGTGGGCTAGTGCTGACCCACATGCAGATAAGAACTGAATCTGTCAGCATCTTCTGCCTGTCACCCTGCTCAGCAGGGAAAGACCCTGCCATTGCAGTACTAGTGCTGCCACTGAGCAAGCAGTGCTGTAAGAACAGCCAACAGACAAAGTATAGACTAAGATTTGGAAACAGCATTCTGCTTATATGTAAGTTCATAGTATAATCCCCCACACATCTGAATGTCCTTTTTTTTTTTTTTTTTTTGCCCAACAAAGATACCATGGGAATGAGCTGGTTGTTGATAAACCAGTCTATTTTCCACCTGTTTACTTGACCTGGATCTGTCACCACTACTACTGTACTGGCATTATTTTATGTTGCTGCAGCCAGTGAGAGACAGAGAGGGGGGGCAAGGGGGGTAAGTCAGAAGCATTTGGAGGAGGAAAAAAAAAAAAAAAACCCCAGCACTTGCCTAAATTAGATCAAACATGGTGGGGGGGAGGGGGAAATCAAGCTTGAGCTATAAAAGGAATTCTTCAGCAGAGGAGGAAAAAAAAATCCTTACTTACTTGGGACCACTTCTGCAGCTGCTGTACTGCCTCCACAGTGCAATGTCCTGCTGGGTTTAGCCTGACATCATCATAATAGCATGTTAGTTACATACAATATTCAATCTAAATTATTTCATAAGAGGTTGACACTGTCTGGAAGAATTTACCACTAAATGTGTTCTCCAAGAATTTATTGCTTAAATCTGTCTTTACCTTGTAGTGAAAGTAAAAGATGATGACCTCCTATTTCTGCTACTGGAAGAATTTCCCCACCTGCATATTTCCCACTATACCATGAAAAAAATGTGTCAGCAGCAGCTTGCACAGATTGAACAACTTAAGGCAGCTTCTGGCAAAGACAGAGCTAGACTGAAACTCCAAAATGAAGTGAGTCTCGTTATTACTGCTTAGCTTTATCATGGATAGTACATCTGACAGAACAGTAACAGGCCTCAGTTTTTATTAGATAAACAAGTTACAATGAGTTTTGTGCAGCACAGGGTGCGTATTGCTGGTGTGCAGTGTTACAAGATGGTTATATCCTGGCTTTGAGATACATAGATACTTACTGGTAATGGATATGCAAGTTTAAGAAAAAGATGACTTGATTTTCTTTCACTATAAGGATTATGCTAACAAAGTCATCCACTAGCATGGATAAGGTACTTAGTGGCTTAAATCTAAGCAGACTTAATTAACAATATGCTCTTTCTCTAGGAAAGACTTGTTTGTATTACTGCAGCACAAGGTTTTACAGGCTCTTTATTAAAGGTGTTTTGCACAACTTCCCTCTGATTTCTGAGAGGGTACCTTGCACAACTACAAGCAGTAAAGCTGAGCCAAAATAATACTCATTGGGTAATTTTTGAAACGGTGCAGGGAGGAGAGGAAATACTTCCTGCCTAGGAGAATGTGATTAGTTAGAATAGGGGGTGTATGTTATGTATGGACAGATGCAAATTTGTATCAGCCACTTCAGTAAAGCATTCATCTTCTATACTAGTACTTATTAGGCAGTACTACTGCCTAATACCACTTTTTAAAGCATTTAGAAGCTTAAGTACTAGTTCTTAAACAGTTCTGCTGTAGCTTAAAAGTTAACCAGCTCTTGTAGATCATAGATAACTCGGGCATGGTAACTTTCTCACATGGAAGAACACTGGGCAGACAAGAACACTGCCCTACTACTGAAATATCTATATAAAACTGTTTATCCTGCAGAATAACAGAAGCTTTTTTTTGAAAACTTCCAGGTTCAACAAGCCCTGAAGAAGCATGAGCTGCTTGCTGGCATTATTAAAAAAGATCAAGACCATAACAAGAGACTGGTATGTTCTTTGAAGGGTATTTATTGCATAATATGAAACTTCATGTTGAGCTAGTGAGAACACAAACTCTCTGACTAACTCTCACTAAACTCTCTGACAGTGGCTGCCTATCTTATAATAATATTGTGCCTCTTGAATAGCTCTGGTCTCAAATGCCATGCTTTATGTTTGTTGTGTGGCTACTGAGGTCATGGGAATGGAATTACTATCATTATGTTGCACTGTTGCTTTAAAAGTATAAACAAATCCTGAGAAAAGGCAAAGAGGAGAAGCAATTCAGGCTCCTGATGCCTGGATTAAACACTAGCTACCATGGCAAGACATTACTTTGCTAAAATGGTGACTAATCTTTCAAACCATAAATCCAGTGTAAAACTGGGCTAAGGTGAAGCTCTTTAGAAAATGACCCTATTTACTTAGTAAAAAATGACAAAGCTTTGAAGCAACACCTCCAGGAAGCGCAGTGGTCTTATGGCTATTATTCTCCATTTAGCAAGAATTTAAGCAACGCATCTATCGACAGAAATGGGCTCAAAACAAAGTCAGAGAGAAACGCCAGCAAATTGCTCGGGCCAGGAAATACTATGAAGATTACCGGGTTCAGCTGCGCGCCAAGATGATGAGGGCCAGGACACGGGAAGAAAGGGTAGGTAAAAGATGTCTTGATCTGCAGGTGTGGAATTCTTGCTCTGTGGTAGCTCAAATAATGGTACAAGTAGAAAGAGGACAAGTTAAGTAAACAAAGGATAGGAGCCAGGATTAAGTGTTTGGTCAGCCAAGTCCTAGATAAAAGGATTCCTTCTTTGGAAGCAGGGATGCAGGTTAGGGAAGACCATTGTAAAATAAAGGGTGCTTGCCAGGGTTGAGGGAAGGAGAAAGGGGTCAGGTAGCAGTATGGAAAGAAGGCTCCTAGCAAGAAAAATTAGGGGAAGGAGTTTTCAAAAGTGGTAGAATCAAGTTGTTCTTATAGATGTTAGCCAAAGAAAATCATCTTGAATAGTCTCTTTAAAATGTGATTAAAAAAAAAAAAAACTTTGCTTGCTCACCTTCGTTAAAACAAACTTTGACAATGGTTATCTCCATCAGTGACACACATCAGAACTAAGGAGAAAAGTAGGCTTTTCCTTAGGACTTTGCTTAATGCATTTTGTACCATTCTTGCCTTCTGTAATGGATCTCTGTCCTCTTAGGCCTGGATTATTAGTGATTTGGCAACTATTTGCCTCTAGCTGGCTGGGCAGTGTAGCTCCTGAGCATTCTTTTTTATGAATAGAAAAGCCTGAATACAGGCTGAACTTCCTGCTTTTGGAAATCTAGCAGAAGTTCTAGCAGAACTTTTTGCATGGGAAATTACCTGTCTTCAATGTAATCACCTGTTTGTCACAGTGTAAAGTAGCGGAAAAATATAAATGTATACATAAAGCATCTCATTCACACAAGCCTTCTTATTCAGAAATTTTAGTGTTTCTTTTTTAAAAAAAGAACTACCATTATTTTGTAACTTGCTGGGTATCGTCTATCTTTTTTTTTTTTTTTTTTTCTCCTTTTAATTGCTGGCAGATATTTAAAAATCTTTTTGAAGAAGGCTTAGAAATTCAGAAGCAAAGACTAAAGGACTTGAGAACATATGCTCAAGAGAAACGTGCTGAGCAAAGGCGAGAGCATCAGAATGAACTGGAGTCTATGGAGAACTATTACAAAGACCAGGTAAACTTAATCTGCATCCAAGTCAGATAAGGAAGGTTTATTTTTCTTTACTGGAAACCTTTGTATTCTTTAATTATTTCCAACTCAAACACTTTTATGCTTAGTTTTCCATGCTAGCAGAAGCTTTATCTCAAGAACGTCAGGAAATCCAAACCAGAGAGAAAGCACAAGCACAAGTAAGTATTATTAGCCTTGGATAAATGGTTTCTCTTTGGGTGTTGTGGCTAATCTAAGGTTTCTTTAGATGCTGCGGAAAACAAAGAGAGACCTGAGATCAAAGATGGAAAAGGAGATTCAGCAGCTGCAGGCGATGATAATGCACAATGACGACGACACCTTTTTTCACGAACTGGAAGTAGACAGATTGAGATCTAGACTTCAGATGGCTTCCTTTCAGTATAGCAAAAGCTCGTTCTTTTAAAACTTGTGGTAAATATCACTGCAGTTCTTCTCGGTAAGGTGATGGGAATCTTTAAGAGAACTGCCCTAACTAGAGGTTGATGTGTAGCTACTATACTGTGAAGTACCTGTCTGTCATCTTGACATGTCAAAGTTTTATACAGTGCTGCTTTTATAACTAATAAAGTTTTACCTTCTTTGCAAGGCTGGAATAATGTTGAACTTAAATGTAGGGAAAGAGAAAAGTCGATATGTGTTAGTGAAGTAATCAGATTTCTCTAACAGATGAATATTGAGCTGTTTATGTTCTTGTGTTGGTTCTATTGATTTTACTTAAAAATATACATTAATATATTAACCAGAAATAACTAGACTGAAAAGTTGAGTGCAAGAGCAGCTTTAAAATAATGTAAATTGCTCAACTTCCTAGTAGAAAGACTGATTAGTCACTACACTAAAAGTAACAAAAATGAGTAATTTTAATAAACTAAACAAGGAAAGACTACCTGTTTTACACAACTTTTGTATTTGATTAAGATACTCTGTTGGTGTGTTCTAGCTGTTAATAGCAAAGCATATACATGATTAAACTTGTGCTGTGACTATACTTAGAGTTTGAAATAAAAAACAATGAAAATAAATCAGTAATCAAGTAAAAGCTCCAAAAACTGGAAGTCTGAAGGGGCCTGTAGGCAGCATTCCTGATTACTGGGTGGGGCATATGACTTTTATATACTTAAATTTCAACAACTTTCTTGTAGTTACTGTTGGGAGAAGCTGTAAGTTAGGATACTGTTTTCAAAACTACATCAAACCTGCACTAAAACCAGATGCTGTTCTTCAATTGCTCTATTTCAAAAGGAAGTCATGCTAATGGTGGATACAAAGAGTCAGGCAATAACTTATCAACTAATTTACTGTGTTCTGTTTTGGAGTCAGATTATTTGGACTAAAGCAATTCTGTAAGACTGTTCCTGCATTTAGCTTTATCAAAATATATCCTATCTAACTACCTTTTAGGGCAAGGCAGACTAGTACTACTTCTGTTAACACAGGAAACTAGGCTGAACAGATGAAATTTTTCAAAATTGAGCTTTTAGTTCTCAAGTCAGGGGCCTGTAAGCTTTACTTCCAGCAGTGGGAGTGGGGAAGAAGCACTGTACCTGTCTTTTAAAGAATCATCTGCTGCTGCTAGGAAAATACACAGTTCAGCAGAAAACTCAGCAGGAAATCTTCAACAGCCCTAAGTCCTAAGAGATGCAAATACGTAACAGCCAATACTTAACAGACACAGCAAACTACATGATGACAAAATAGGAGGTAGCAAAGTGATGATATAAATATATATACACAAGAGTACAAACCTGCCATAAGGTAGTTCCTCTTAAGGAATCAACACCAACTGTAATGGATTTAAGTCTGAAGACCAGGTAGAAATGCCAGATTAAACAGAACAGCTAAAAGTTAGAACATGATCCACTTCCCGTGAGCACACATGTATTCATTCTCAACCATTTTCAGGGAGTTACTATAAAACAAGATTGTTCCAAGCACTTATTGGCTAAGTGTATTACATTTAACAACTATTCATTAATCTTACTTACATTTTTTCTTTTTTTCTTCCCCTAAGCAAGGTGGGTTAGGTTTGCTGAATTTTGAGAGGAGACATCTCTTTGCTCACAGAGAGGTAAAGTCTTCTGTGGGCCAAGGTTATGCCATCCACAACATGAAAATTGTATGAGAAAGAAAGACACCATGCCTGTCTGACCAGGACCTTAGCACAATCCTTACGGTATGTAACAACAGGTAGAAAGACACTGAGAGTTTCAGTTTCTTCTGTAACAAAGCTGAGTCACTCAAAACTTAAAATGTTACACATTAAAGTAAATATATAATAAAAAAGTTAAACTTTTAAACCATTGATGCTGTGACAGTGCAAACAGCATACAATTTATTGCTCAACTTCTGCATGGGTACATACATTAAGTACTTAAAAACCATTTTATACAGATTTTGTTGTTGTTAAAGCTCATGTAACAGCTGAGTGAAAATACAATGATATCAATGCTGAAACACTCTGTAATAAATACAATCAAAATGATAAACTAAGAACTGTCAGTTGGTGGAGGAGCAATTACACTTGTATAAACTAATTACAACTACAGACAAAGCCCTAAGGATGTGGTAGAGCCAGAAACCTACTATATAGTGTAAAGTACAACAAATGGCACCTGTTAACTATATGGTGCAGTTTAAAGTCTGAAGCAATTGGAGCATGCTACATTAAGCTGTATAATGCATACTTATGCTATAGAAGCAAAGCTTTTACTTCCATCAATGCAGCCAGTTTAAACGCACCAGAAGTTTAATACAGATGTGTAGTGTTGTAGAACAAGAACTTAAAAACAGGTTGTGTGCTCTGGACTTCAGTACAACACAAATTTGGTAAAAATAAATCAGTTTAGGGAAACTGAAACTATGTGCAAAAAAATTAGAATACATACTGTACAAAGCACCATTACAAAACTCTTTACACCGAGAAATTAAATCCTCTGAAACTCAACTGTGTACTGTATATTTGAAATCTACAAAAGTCACTGTTCATAATTAAACATTCATAATGAAAAGCAACAGCATAAAAACAATGTGACATCTTTCTAAAACAGCTAAAGACTGGATAAAGTAAAATCCAGTAAGAGGGATATGTTGAAATAAATATTCACATTAATCATGGGGTGAAAGTCCAAGGTTAAAATGCAATATTAGGCTTAGCACCTTTTTGAGGGGAAAGTAGCTGACATGATCTTGAAATAAAATTTTTGCAAAGGAATTAACCCTTTAACATTATTTTGATAAATGTCTGACTAGATGATGAGGTGCTTCAGTTAAAGCTCTCAGTCATTAGAAACGTAGAAAGGCACTCAAGATATTTGATATATTCATTCTCATCTGTCAGCTATGGCTAGTCAAATATAGATTTGTCTAGTTTTGCCTATCATATATTAAATTTACAATATTTATCTTGTGGCATTTAAAAAAAAACCTCTATGCCACATCAAAACATTTGATAGCACGAACAGATGTACTGCTAAGGCTGCTGTGAAAATGAACAGTAGTTATCAAGTCCTTTATACTGTTCTCTGCAGATCTCGCCTCCTCCCTCCTCAAGGGTGGCCATAACTCTGTGATCAATAAATTTACCAGCTTCAGTAAACAGATAGGGAGAGGATCCTGGGAGGTGTGTACAGATAACATGGTCAGGAGCTACTACTGGGACAGTCTGTAGATAGTGCTGCCCAGGGGAACCACCTACCTGAGCCCCGACTTCTCCCAAATGCTGGAGCAAGCTGGATTTTATTGAGAAAAGGTGCTTTCACAATCAGGGGAGCTGGAACAGCCTCACAGGCAGAGCCTGAGCGAGAGCAGAACAAGATCGCTTGCACAACACTGGGCTTTCTATGCTGTGAACAGTGGTCAAAAGAGCCTAGTCTCTGTAAAGAGCAACTCATGTCATACCTCCAAACTCGACGGGGTGAGAAGAGGCCTCCGGGAGGGTCTAAAGCAGTGGTCCCGAACCACAGGCAGCAGCACCGAGTAAGAAACACACTGGGCAACATCCTACTTTGCTCTCCCAAACAACTCGGACAGATGTTCAAAAAATATACAAATAGCTTCTCTGGTAACAGTGTTGCTCGAAAGCCACGCATTACCCCAGCTGCCGAAGCAAAGGTAACAGCCATTTTACACAAGTGCAACAGCCCCTTGAAATTAAGAAAAAATGAGCCCCTTGGCTTTATGTTTACATCCCTATGTAGCCTCATGGCTGAGCAAGTCTTTTAGAACAAACCTTCCAGCAGCAGCTGTACCAAAATCAACTGAATGGTTGGATTTGGCTCACCAGATCCTTACCACAATTCTACAAAAGTAGTTCATTGCCCCCTGTTCCAATACACAATATCCAGTAGTAGTTTACTCACTGTGGCAGTCAGATTTGGCAGGACAAAATTTAAGTTCAAGCTCCATAGAACAGACAGAAAATCAGCCAGCTCACTGTGTAACTGCAGATTGGAACAGCTGTTTATACCTCAGTTCTTTTAGAGACACTAGACTTTCTTCTCATCGGCAGTGTAAAAATAGTGCAGATTTGATGATTAATTGTAACCCAAGAAACACAACGCTGATTGGAAACAAAAGCCACCTATTCCAAATACCTCACCATTGAGGAGAACGCCACTGTCCATTGAGTAGACTGAGACAGCCACATACCACGAGCAGATCATAACTGAGAATTCCCAAACTTACTTCAAAATTCAGTTCCCTCTACTGGTAGTGCATTTTAATCCCCTTTGAATAGATCACCCATGTTATAATTCATATATATACTTAATTCCATCCCTACAATCAATAAATTATGTGCTTTGAAAACATCATTTTCAGAGCACATTGCATGTATTACAATTAATACAACTTTTTTTTTTTTTTTAAAAACTTTATCACCATTTTTCCTTAGTTGTAACTTAAAAGCACGTCATGAGCAGCTAGACAAAGATTTACACATATTTTACCTGATAAATCTTTAGCATCAACAAATAGATAATGTGATTTGGCTGCATTCAAACATACTTTGGTTGACTGGACAGGATGGGTTCTGAAATGAGCTGCTGACAGGCTCCTGCTGTCAAATACCACCTCAGCAGCATGCTTGAAAACTTGAAAAATGCAGTGATAAACTTACAGTCAAAAGCAAGGAAAATACTCTTGACAGATTTGTTACAAAAATGCTGTTAAAAAACCCCAAAATGTCTACCATTCAATTAGAAAGGTCTATCCCACATGTTAACACAAGTACTGTACCAAATACAGTATGTGCCACTCAGACTAGAAATTTTGTTTTAAGGAATCTGACAAGTGATATAAATAGGACCCCAAAACATCATATTTGTAATTCATGCTTGAAAAATATAAAAAAAAGCCCCCTGTGGTAACATTTAAGTTGAATTTACATTGCAGAATATAATGTTCTACTATAAGAAAATGCAGTTAACATGTAAGTGGCTTTAATTAAAAAGATTAATGATTTCTTCAGCCAATTTTATGCAAAGTTAGAATAATCCAAAATATTTTTTTTCCAAAAAAATAGCAGGTATAGATGCTTCAGTATCTTACACTTAAACCAGGCTGAAACGTGACTTGTACCGACTGCTGAAGTTGTGTCTTGGTATCTGAGAATAGAAATCAGGTAGGCAAATATAATAGATTACCTTTTACAAAAATAGTAGTAGTCTTTAAGTATAGAATACTGCTTAACAGTTGAAATGTAGGAAAAGTCAGCATTCTGTATGTTCAAGATATTAGTTTTTAATAGCAGCTGAATGATTCTCTGGCAAGAGCCACAGAACCTATTTTCTTGAAAAAAAAAAAAAAAAAATCCAAAGTTGTCCTTTCCCTCACAGTGTCCTAGTGTAGAAGAGGGAAGGTTTCCTGTATTTCAAGCATTTCTTGAGTCTTGTCTGAGGGAAGGGCTTTCTGGCTGACAGGAGTATAAATAGAGTCTCAGGTAAGTCTGTGAAGGGTCATTCCACAGCAAACCCACATGTTTCTTCAATGGCAGTTAGCAGCTTCTCATATAGCTTGTCATAGCTTTCGTAGGGAGGAATGTCTATTCGATTAAAGCTGTGAAGAGAGAGCAGGAGTTTCAGCTAACTTGAACTTAAACCTCATGCAGCAAAGATAGATAACACCTTAACTTATTTTTAACATACTTGAAAAGTGACAAGGTAATGCTTAACAAGGCCAACAAAATGTCTTACAGATAAAAGCAGTCTGCATTTTTTCACTTTTACTAATCTAGATAGATAATATTTATTATCTGGTAACAGAGGAGAGAGAAAAAAAAAATCATATTTCAGGGACTGCAAAGTAGCCTTAACCTGAATTTTGCAATAGAGATGCAGAAAGAAGTCTTACCAGGTATGAGCTTTTGGCAAATTATTAGTGCTGGCATCAATTTGGTGTATTGTAAATAGTCGTGGACCTGCAGCACCTGCCAAACAAAAACAAAACAAAGTAAAACCCACAAAACTCTATTACTACTGTGCCACATTGTAGGAAATTGCTATATTTCACTGTTTACTTGTAAAGGAACTAAACCAACAAAAATAAACTATGGGTAAGAAAAAGCTCAAATCATTTAAGTAGGTAGGAAAAAATACAGAAGATTCTTATTGCCTATCAGGCAGTTTAGCACAGGATTTGTATTTAGTTGGAGTCAAATCTTTCCGCCTACGAAATTGCTTTATAGTCAGTGTCTCCCTGACCAGTTTTCTCACAAGTCGTGAGAGCATAAATTAGAGAAACTTTTTTTTTTTTTTTTTTTTTTTTTTTTAAACACAGCAGCATGGTTTGCAGCCACACTGCTGCTTGGGTTCAGAATACTGATGTTCAATTAAGAAAATCATTTCTGATCCCTGGGCTGCTTGTGATGATGGGGCTCCTTCAATAAGAGGAGTCAACATTACTCTGCTGTTAAAGTCACAAGGACACTGCGTGTCGGTGTCTTCCTGACACAAAGCTGTACCGATAATGAGGGATTGTAAAACATGGGAATTAAGTAACAGGAGGAGGGAGGGGGGAAAAAAAAAAAAAAAAGAAAAAACTCTCCCACGATCAGAACTTTCTACTGGAGAAAAGTGCCCAGCTGAAACAAAAGCATTTACAGCCGAATCACAACAAAATGAACAAATTCCAATAAAAAATAAAATCTCTGGAATTACTCTTCATCAGACCATTAAAACCTCCTTTGAAGAAATCAAATTACAGCCAACCAGTTTCATTTTTAGCTAATGTTTCTGTGATGTGTCCTGTTGCTTCCCCAAGTACAGACATTTGCAGTTAGTTGTGCGGAGATGTTACCTTGTAAAGCCTTGAAGCCCTGCAGAGGCACTCGGGAGGAGCCAGTCACAAACTGCAGCAGTCGCGCTCTCCTTTCCTCATCAAAAAACTCCACAGCTTTCCAGAACCATTTCACAATATTGCTGTCTGGGGTACAGTGTTTTAACCTAGTATTTGCCTTCCAGTCGTTAACATCTATTTTTCCAAGTCCACAAATGATGAGCTGTGAATTTAGAATTGTAAGCGTTTCATCAGTTATCAAAATAATCAAATGGATTTGGAGCTTGCCAGAAAATGATATACTTAAAACAACAAACAAAAATCCCCACAGATTGTATACCAAAGACAAATTTTATCCTCTCACAAATCTTAATCAATATTTTTCTCCTTTTGTTTTCTTTTTTAATCTTTTACCTTCACACAATATTCTTTTTTTCCCCCCTCAATTCAAATTAAAGTTTCAGCTAATTCATAAGGCACTATGAAAGCATCCAGTCAATTACATACTGGCAGCATAGATACTGCATATACAGATCCTGTGTATGCCATTAAATGCAGCACTAATTTCTGAAGTGTAGCTAAAAGTAAAATTTGCCTCACCCAACTCTGAACTGTGAAAGAGAATCTTTTATTGTTGCTGCATTTATACATGTAATATAAAACAGATATAAATGTACATGTAATACATGTTTAATAATGTTATGTGTAATATAAATCATGTTTTTTTCTCCTCTGAAGAAAAGCTTTCAGCCTGTCTAAATGAAGATCAACAATTGGTTTAAATTTGATAGGGATTTGACTATAAAGATATTTTCTCGTGACTAAGAATACCAGACCTCCCCCTTTGTACTCTGCATCTGCAAAACGAGCCTAGATTTACAGTATGGGCAGCTCACACTGTTGAATGAGAACATTCAAGATAAAAGAGCAGCAGTCACCAACACTCAGGGAACAGAAGAAAGCATGAATAATCTATCTTGTAGCCATGTTGTGTGGCAAAATAAATAAATAAAAGCTCTGCAGCTGACAGCCTGTGTATTAGATTTCAATTTTAAAGCAAACTTGTGATCTGTGGGATTTGTCTTGAAGGATACTTGGACCCTGTCTCGACATTTTGTAGCACATTTGCTGGCAACAGAGCAGACTGCACCTTTCCTTATGCAGTATTTACAAGGCCAGTTTAGTCTGATGCAACTGGGCTCTGCAAAACCACATGTAGCTGCCTGACACCAAAGTCAGCGCCCTGGAAGGGCTGCAAGCAAATGGTGGGAGGTGGAAGGGAGTGACAGACTATTTTCCTGGCAGCACTGAATTTAATTTTGTGAAACTGCACCGTGAGAAATCTGCACCGCAGCCTCTGCTGCAGTAACACTGCGAACAACCCGAGGTCACTGCCTGCCCTGCTCAGGAAATTCAGTTGGGCCTTCAGGCGTAGGATGCAGTATCCTTCACGGTGTCCCAAAAATCAGACTGCAATAAGAACTACCACTTTTGCCGTTGCTATGAAATGTCAGCTTGAGAATCGCTTCCAGAGTTCTCAATGAAAGATGCACGCACTGACAGCCTAAGAGAAAGTAGTCCTGGAGACTGCAGGACCTGGTGACCTCTTATGTTAACTGTATTTCTTGTAACATTGCACCTGCAACCCCCTAAAGCACTGGGGAGACAACTTAGCATGTTACTTAGTCTCAGAAGAATGCTGCAGCCTTTACTGTTGCACTTGACGACATAACGTAATGTTAGCGTACTGACCTCTAACTCCTTCTCATCAAATGTCTTCAGCAGATGTTGTGGGATTACTTCATTAAATCCCTTCTGTAAAGCCAGAAACTGAGCTTCAATTCCTCGTAAAAATCGCCAGTTTACATAAAGTCTGCAAGCAAGTGCAAATTTGTTTTGTGAAAAATGCATTCGAATACAATAAACTTGTAAATTACCCAGACAAAAACTGACCTTACTGACAGAAACATGTTACAACAAGATTAGCACACTCCCACTTGGGAAAAACAGAACTAAAACCAAAACAGGACGCTTGCTTATTTCAAGAGAGTGAAAGCACCCTCTCCCAATCAAAAACTTTGGAAAAATATGTTGATGATACCTGACATATTCCTTTTTATTGTCCTCTGTTACTGGGATGCTTTTGCCATTGGGTTTCAGTTCATGCTGAATGATTTCCCCGTATGCATTATGTTCTACACAAAATGTATGATCCAAGACTCCTGTGATATCATTCTCACTAGTGGAAAGAAATAAGCAAGTTATTCAGTGAAAATGTACACTAAAAATACATCACAGACATAATATATCTAACACACATCAAAGTTTTCATTAACATTCCAAATTACTGCTCAGAAGCTAAAGGTGAACATGGAATTTTTGCTAAGTTGTATTTCAGACTATTTTAAAGAATGGTTAAATTGTATATAATAATATGTAGTGCATTACTGTTGATAATAGAAATAATAGTATTTCTGAACAATTGAACAGTTTAGAACTCAACGACAATTTAAAATTGAGAAGTTTAAAACTAAACGGAGCTGAAATATTTTATTGTGCAGCTAAGAAAGATGCTTTTTAAAGCTGCCTGAGCAGGAGAACACAATATATTTTATTTCTTTTCAGTTGGATTTAGGGATACATATCCCTTGTTAACTGAAATGGAACTCTAATGTTGTAAAATACAGTGCACGGTACATACAGTATCCAGACTAAGCTGTTATGAAGATCAGGGTCAACCAATTCCATGTCATCCAAAGTGATTGGCTTCCCCAGCAACTGCTTGTAGAAAGGCAACGTGAAGCCCCCATCGATGTAGTGACCGTGAAACACGGCCATGCCCATTATCCGGCCAACGAAGTGGAAATACGATAAGTGTTCCTAGAATTGAGAGGAGAGACTAAGGCTAATTAAGCTAATTAAGACCTCCAGGTATCTGCTCAACATAAAATTTCAATATAAAGAAAAAAAATTCAGAGTTTTTTTTTTTTTTATATACATAGAATATTGCATATAGTGCTTCCAGTCCAGGACTCTTACTATTAAGAATCAAAATAAGTGTAACTTTTCACAAGAGAAACATAAATCAACATCTTGCAAAATTAAGAACACATTTGAATTTTTTCTTTGATCAATACTACAAAGAAATTGTCATATCATTGCACAAACTCAGTCCCTAGCAATACTAATGCGAGAATTAGATTCCTTAAGTGCAGAACATTCTCCACATATTTAACTTCTAGGCCACAAAAAGCTCATTTGCAGAACTCATGCTACCAGTCATACCGGGTTAACTGCGGAGTCGGGGTTGATCTGCAGCGTGTAGATATCATCTCGGGAATATTGGAAGAGACCATAATACGGATTCAGCATTTCATGGGACAGTAAGTAGAGCCACTCCCTGAAGAAAATAACACATTACACACTTCAGACAAATGCACTCCTATCCTGAGAATCTGCAGAATAGTAGGAATTTCAATTTTCCTGTTAAACAAAATTGTGAAGTTAGCTGTGAGCACACTTAGATAAGGCAGAAGTTACAACTATTTTTACTGGCTCAGTAACTCCACAGTACCTGACAGCTGGCAGATTTCCCAGCTTTTCAAGATTGTTTTTTTTTCCTGGTTACTTATTTCCAAGAGTGTTTCTGATTGTGATTCACAGTATTGTCATTAACAGAGATTTAGCAGAAATTAAGTCAAGGTGCTAGACTGCTGGCTTTGCCCCAGCTAACCAAGATATTCAAATATTTAAGAATGAGGATCAAGTAAAATTCCTAGTAGCCACCTGCAAATTCAAGATACATGAAACATGTATTTGAAATTAATACTCGTGCCCTTAGAATGTTATAAAGAAAACCCCATTAAAATAGCGTAGCTGTGCTGGCCTTGACGCAAACCATAAATCACCCATGGTCAAGCTGGCATTCACCTGGAGAGTAGAGATCCATGCACCAGAGGTGGAGCATATTTTAAATTAATTAAACCAGCATCCATGTTAATTTGTCAATAGAATTTTAGTCACTGCTTTAGCAAACAAAGAGTACCTTGATACAATCCAAAAAATGTTACTTTTTATAAGCCAAAGTAACCACATAGGCCACCAACAGACTTTAGCTGATTATTAACTGCTAAGTTTTAACGTTCAAACAGTAGCCAACAATTTGTAAAATATTTATATATATATTATTTATTTATTGTAGTCTTTGCATTAGCAGCCTATCTAGAAATATAAATTCTTGAAAAAAAAAGTACAAAGAAATAGGACCGATGCAAGACTGGTTTATGATTCACAGCTGACCGGGAGCTGGGCTGTTTACCTGGCAACACCTCCATAGTCAAGGCCTTCCTCCCCACGAAATTTTATCATTAATCGCTTCCACAGGTCTTTAGGCCTCATCTTCATGACTTGCCTGTAGGATTCCTGTAACCACACAGCACATTACATATTAACTGCTATTTACAGAGAAGCAACTGCTACTATTTATTAGAAATGAAAGGGATTCTCAGAGTTAAAACCCAAAGAAGTCCTGTTTTCAAGGATACTAACCACTCCCTCTCAAATCCTACTTTGTTTTCTACAATTGTGGTAACACATGTCAAATAAAATGGATACATGATAACAGCCACCTTCTACTAAATTTCCAGGGATGTGCAGCGATCAGAGTATTTTTCTTCTTATATTGCTAAAAAAAAGTTTCAATGTGTGCCACTAAAATCATTTTACTTTGCACAAAGGCACAGGGTTTTTCCAGCCTGAAAGGCCAACAGTGGAGCAGCTACTCTGGGCAGACTCGAGTCTCCAGGGAGCATTTGAGGAACGTTAACATCAGTGTCGCCCCAGTAATCTACAGAAATTGAAAGAAAATCATGTTTCGACTGTTCTCTTGCTGCGGGGAAAAAAAAAAAAAAAAGGCAAAACAAATTTTAAAAGAGTGTCAAGTCTTAATTTATACCCCCTATTGCTACACCAGTCTTTGGCTTTGCAGAGAGCAGAGAAGCAGGCCTGCCTGGGACCCAACATACTTAGATTTCCTGTTCTGAAAACTAGATTAATAGTTTGCACTGCAGTACAGCTGCTCTATCCTTCTTGCTTTCCCTTAGTTGATTAGCAAGTGATTTGACTGCCCCAGAGGGAAGACCAGTATAAATCTTCTTGGCTGGGAAAACAGTGACAAGTATTTTGTCACCGCGGGTTGCAGTTTATGGGTGGGGTGAAAGGTGACGAGGATGGGTGTGAGGGATGACCAAGCTCCCCAGAAGACAGACTGTTCTCCAGCACAAGCCAACACATTGTAACTGGGTTTAATTGATTCAGCAGAATCATCTCTTAAAATAAAATGCAGAGTGACCAGAGACACCCTCAAACCTAGAGATTTGATAAAACAGGACTTATTAAAAAACAGTGCTAACCAATACAAACTCTGACTATGAATGCTAGTCAGTAGTCATTTTAGTTAGATTGCAAGACATTAAAGATCATGTACAATTCTGCTTGCTTTTATGCTTGCAACACTCTATAACACACCAGTTCTCTTATACACAGCAAGTGAAACGGTATCTTCAAACACAAAAACACTTTCCCTGGTCCTTGACACCGTCCATACAGCCCCAGGGACATGGAAATCCTTCCTCCCTTTTCTCCCTCTCTGTGGTGTAAATGTATCTACTTTAAACATGCAACTGCTCTGAACATCCCCTTGAACTGGTTCTTCTTCCATTCACCACTCGTGAACTTGCAGCTTTAACTCAGGACTTCACAATTTCATCTACCTTAATCGCTTCTTTAATCACAATAACCCTCCTCCCCATGCCCATTATTTATGGCAATAAATGTGCCGAGTTCTTGGATTACCTCAAAAATCTCTTCCCTGGAGACCTCAATGCGACAGTGGCCGGCTTGGGGCTGCTGCTGCGACAGCTCCTGCCGCAGGATCTTGAGCTTCTGCACGAGGTCCCGTTTGTACCTTGGCACCGTGAGGCACTCGGCCTCGTCGGGAAGCTGACACAAGGCCACGACCTGCTGCTGCTGCTGGTGCTGCTGGTCTTTGAGCTGATTCTGGCGGCTGGAATAAACAAGCAGCTGTTTGCAGATGTGCAAGTCACACAGCCTCAACTTTCCTTAGGCGGTTTTATTTAAACGTTAAGTCTTTGCAACTCAACCAGATTCATTTTACTATAGTTATTAGTGTGCTTATACTAAAAATGTCCAGGTCCATCAAAAATATATTCAGGGAGACTTTCTTCTGACTAAAGACACATGCGTCTGCCTTTCTTGGCAACTCTCAGCTGCTTTTAGAGTTTGTTATTTCTATTAGTACTGCTCTACAAAGTATGTAAAAGGTTACAGCACTATATAATAAGGTATTATCCATACAATTTTACTACTGAGCTGCTGACGCTGAATTTCTCAGATTCCATTTCCATATTTCCTCTGCGTGTTTCACCTTCCTCCATTTTAAATGCAGGGATCTGCCAAACGCTGCGCCTCTAATCTACAGTCAATACCATAGTCTGTTTTAAATGGCTTGTCTGCAAGCGCGAGCTTACAAAAAGCTGTTTGTTCTGGCAGCTGGGCAGGGACCTTGTCCCTTGTACCTGGCCTAGTCTGGACCACAGGAATGCGGGAGTTCACATGTAACTCATTGGCACAGATAAACACGTATTTTTACTAGCAATTCTGAAAGATTTTGTAAAGCTAATCTCTTACTAGAAACTGTAAACTAATCTTGCTGCAGAGATATAAAAGTGCCCTTTCTCACACACAGCGAGTGGATGTTTTTGTGTGACCCAGCTTTTTAGTATGATGTTTCAAAACAACACAGGATAAAAATTACATTTTACCCCAAACACAAGAAGAAAATTTCTGCATGGAGCACACAGTAATGTCCTACTTTTCCTGGATAAACAAGAAGGTGAAAATTCAGGATGTTTTTTTCAACCATATGCAATTTCAACTGTGGATATATTTCAGTCTGTTTTCTATTTTGAAACAAGATAGCTACTAGTGGAGGGAAGAGGGTGGTTCCAATAGCTACTCAGGGTTTCTTCTTAAACTATATTTTATTTAAGGCAAATTTGCAGGGAAAAGAAAAATAAAAAGGAATAAAAGGAAGCTACCACCAGGCGACCAGGAACTCAAACTTCAACTGTCCTCACAGCCCAGCATTAGAAAGCCCCTTTGTGACACACGCTGTGGATCAGCTCATCAACAACTCAAACCTTAATACTAGTAATAATAAAAATTATAATATAACCTCCTAAGACCTTGGCTTAAGGAGGAATTAATGCACTTTCTAATTCTATAAGGATGAACCAGTGAAAGTCTCCCCTGTACTACACCAATATATACGCTATACGAAGACAGTGTATATTCGTGTAGTCTCTAGAGACAGCAGTCCCTAAACATAAAACCAGCTAATGTCAGTCCTAAGGGAAATAACCTCTGAAATGAATGTGGATTTAAGAACTATGCATCAAATTTAAAACAGCCTAAAATATGCCAGGCCTAGAAGAAAAATGAAATAGCATCCTCCACGCTAGACTAAAAATAATCACAGTGTAGCATTAGTTAAATAATCTGCAGTGCTTAGAATAATAAAATTAGGTTATTGCCCCAAAATGTAACGTCTCAGTTTGTTTTTCAAGGTGAATGATTGCACTTTGCTGTGTACAGTGCCCTCAGGACATAACTAAGAGCTCTTCAGGTGCCATAAACATCGAACCTATCAGGAACCCTCAGCCAATATTTTAAACAGAATTGGGTAACAAGTCTGATTATTTTCATAGTTGATAATGCAATCGCTGGAAAAACAAATTTCTCACTTCAGTAGAAAAGTCTGCATTACTGAAAGGGAACTTTTTATTATGGCTTTGAACCTAAAACTTCATCTTACCCATCCTAAATTTTCTCAGATAATTTACAAAATGACAGGCCTACAGCAAACCATTTATTCTTTTTTTTTAAGAGCAAATAAGGAGGTAGGTTAAAAAGTTTTCACATATCCTGTTTGGTGCAATAAAAGAATAAACACCAGAAAAGATTTATCAGGCAGTAGACTAAGAGCAGACTTTGCTCATGACACTGCTGGTTGAATTTCTGAAATCTTTCCCTAATGAAAGACAGATGTACAAATGAAAAACTTCAGCAAATGGTCTTTAAGATTAATAAAAAAAAAAAAAAGAAAAAAAAAAATCACACAATGGGTTCTGTTTCTGTAGTTCTTGAACCTGAAAATCAAAATGGACTTTTTGGATATTAAATTAGCTATATCAGGTGCTCTATAAGTGTCCACGTAGCCACTATATCAACAACATTTAAAAATAAATATACTTCCGAAGCATTTTTTTAAATATAGCTCAATTTAACTGATTTTTTTTTTACAGGTTAGACACTGCCTTGTGGTAGTTAAGAGCATTTGGGATTTTTTTTGAGTAAAAAACATCTAAATCTGAGCTAACGATCTTCTCTAACCAACTCCTCGTCGTTTCTCACACTTAACACCTACTTATCATCATACAGGTGTTTCCCAGCAGCACAACAAGGTGTTAATAGGAGAAACAACAGGATCAAATTCCCACAGTACTTGGACAAGCTAATAGCCCTGTCTAGACAAAACAAGCTGCCTTTTTTTTTTTTTTTTTTTGCTTTTCGCTGTCCCCTTTTAATAGAAAGTTCTCCAGTATAAGAGGAGTGCGGAGTGCTTGGGGAATTAAACAGGAGCCAGAATCTTTTTCGAGTCCCCTCTCCCTTTTTACATATGACATGAAAATACTTCAGATTGGAGATCTATCTAAAATCAACAATAAGGTGGTTGGTATTTGCATAAAAAATAAAAATCTTTTTTTTTTTTTTAATTTGGTAACAAACCCAATTTTAATGAGTAAGTTTCTTTATTTTCAGCTAATCAGCTGATCTTCCTCTATATCTGAGGATTGGGCCTGAGTGATTTTCTCCTTCTGTCTAGAAGGACAGCCGAGTACTTGGGCTCCCCTGTACAATCCACCAGTATTTTACTTCAGTAGCTATCAAATGCACCACGATTATTTTTAAATGAATACTCCATAACTAAAAGCAGTAAAAAGTAAAGAAAAAAGTGCAAAGGAAAGAGTCTCTCTAATTGTTGGGAAAAATTCCATAACCAACCTATTCCATGGGGTGATACTGGCTTTGCCTCCTGCCCCAGGGCATCACAACAGCCACATCCTTGTCAAAATGCTGTTGGGTTTTGCAGCTGCTGTTTTAAATACAAAAACAAGCAAATGTAGCGTCTCTTCTGTGGTACACAGAGTAAGCTGGGGGTATTTTAAAGAACACTTCTACTACACTAATGCTAAATAATGCTGAATGGTAAGAGACACCTGGATCTACGTTCAGCACCCCTCAACAGTCACTTTGCTCTGTTATATTCAACACGTGCTGGACACTTTTGACTTACTTTAAGACTAAATGCAAGTTAGCAGATAGCCGTGGGTCTGTAAACTGCGTTGTTCTGTTGTTATGGTCAACAAAATAAACCCTGCCTGTTGCTGTATTTCGGATCTCCCATCCAGGAGGCAGTGGACCAAGCTCTTCACAATTGATGTTGCTAAGATCCCTGTGAAAACAAATATAAAATGAAAAATACCTCAGCATTTGGCCTCTGAGCCAAACAAGTATAAATGTAACAGAACAATTCCATGCAGTCTGAGAAAATGTATTGTTTCAGAAACCTGAGCTGTTCAGCTGGAATCGCTGCTCCCAAGGTACAAGTCCACCAAAGAAAAACCATCCGCCCCACAGCACGTGACTTGCAGAATGAGAATTCTTATCAAATAACCTTCACTTTTATAAAATAGCTAGAAATGTTACATTAATACAGGCTTAAAACAAAAAGCCACTGCCATATTTGCCAAATGGAATTGCACTTCTACACCAATTCTGACAGCAAACAATTTTTTTTATTTTTAAAAACAACATTAGTCATTTAAAAAACTCTGAATCACACTTTAAAGACTCCTATAAAACAAAACTATACTTCTGAACATTTACACTTTCCATTAAGACCTATGCACAGGAGATGTGCTTAGGCCACAAGCAATTTCTGCCCCAAACTCTCAAGTGCCAGCAGGATGCAAGCAACTGTCTACTAAAACATTTCAAATAAAAGACCATAAGAAGAGTACTCGGCTCTGCACTGACTAATGCACAAAAAATATCATTGCTCTTAAGAAAAACCTGTTGAAACCAGGAGGGTGTCATTTTATTCTGGAGATTCATATAAGAAACTAATTAGCACCTTTTTAATGCACATTTATTGATTTGTGTGTGTATATGTGTAAATCTGGTATCAAGCTGCCACCTGTACTCCCCATATACATGCAGCTGATGATCTGTATAATCTGTATAATGATATAGACACTAAACTATATTAATTGGAGATGAAAAATTCTTGGATTACATTTTGCATTTCCCTGCCAGTGTAGGACTGTTCTTTAGAGCAAACGTTTTTAGCACTTTATCTAGTTTTAATTTTGCAAGTCATAGGTCCATAATTCTACTCAGCAGCTCAAAATATCAGTGATGTAGGGATTTCTCTCACAATATTCCTCGAAGTTTTCCCTCTTGATTTCACTGTTCCTACTGATATTACTCTCAGTACTAAGAAGTATTTTGTATTCCGCCAGGATGCTTCAGATTTACTTTCCCTAAGGGTTGAGGTAGTTTTAACAAGATGTAGCAGTTGGAGGGTCTCCCCATCACCCACAGGTCAACCTTCTCTCAGGTGCTTTACCTGTTTACCATTTATATACTGCTAATGAGGTACTCCAAAGCACAAATAAATTTTTGCTCTATACAGGAAGCCTCTGGGGATTTTTGTTTGTTTGTTTGTTTTAAAGTCATTTGCTAGTAAATTGCTAATAAAATGAAAAAAATTCTTGTCTGGGGAAAAAAAAAAAAAAAAACAGGCACTTTAAACATACCTCACCACTTCAACAGGATTTTTATGTTCCTGTAGCTCCCATTAGTTTCCTCAAAATGTAGTAAACTCATCACTCCTTGAGTAAATCACATGCAGCACTCTGCCATAGCCAACTAAACTTAAGCTTTCTCCTCCCCAATCAAAAATTACATTTGTCTGGCAAAGCTCATAAATACACATTGCCAGTTTCTCAAGTCTTGTTAACCATCTTAGCCTGAATTTTACAAAATCTTTTTTTTTCTTTCAAGTACCTAGATGAACAGACTTTTTATTAATTTGCTGAGTGTTAAAAGAATGGACTTGCGCTGTAGTTCACATGCGATACCTACAATTAGTCAACTACATGTTTTCAAAATGCTTCTACAATTTGCAATTAGATTAGCCTTTGCTGCATTAAAATAATAATTAAGCAAAGTGACTAATTTATTTTCATGACTGACTCAAGATCACGTTAATGGCCAGCAGTGAGAAATATCACACTGGACAGAGAACTCTGAGGGGCGTTCTAGTAATTTTTTTATTTGATGCCTTATGGATGCAATCATTCTTTCCTTACCTAGGTACTCTTGGATCGTGCCACGTGCTAACACCAGTCTGAGTATGTAGAAAATAGACCTGACCTTGCTGAGTAGTTCTTTGCTCTGTGGAATCAAGATAAAGTAGTAAGAACAACAACAAAAAACAAATACAATACAAACACACTCAAAGACTGATTCTTCAAGCTAAGAATCAAAAGGAGATTCTCTTACAAGAGTAAGAGAAAAAACAGTCTCCCAGTACCTGGGAATATCTACAATTAACAGTTTCTAATTTGCCTACCATATCCTTCAGGTAGATCAGGAGGAGTGTGTAAGTGTGTCCTGCTCATGTAATTTCTGTGTCTTTGTGACCTGACTCTCCTCTCTGCCACTCGCGGGTCTGACGACTGCCCACACGTTGCGCCATTCGTTCCTGTAATCGGAGTGTTCTCATCCACGAAACAGCTTAGAGGTCTTCCTGGACTCGAATATTCAGATGCTGGCCTGGTGAGGCAGGAGGAAAATAAATAACATGAAAAGTATTTGCCTGTCCTATCTGAGAAATTAAAGTTTCTAACATTATACTTTAATTAATCTAAAACACCTTGCAAAGAAACACATGTGTGTACCAAACAACAGTCAGTTTCACTGAACACCTGAGAGCAGTGAGGCACCTTTCAGGGCAGGGATGTCTCCCAGTTGGCCTTTAAATGCACACATTTGCTACTAAGAAATCCACCTAGATTCTCTGCAGGACACTGGGCTCTGCAATATAGTTTACAGGAGATTCTATTAAGGATATTGGAAAAACTTACTGGACTGCAGAGCATAACAGTTGACTCATCCAGCAGGACACCTTCACTACAAGCAAGAAGTTTTATTCCAAGTGTGCTGGGTTCATCCCAAAGTGGTCAGTAAACCTTGTTAGCTAATTTAGGTTTAAACCTGACACTTAGTAGGTGATGCTGCAATGCTTAGTAGAAGACGTTGCAGCATCAAGATGAACATGATGATCAACATGAACAAGCTGCAGCTTAAAAACAGTGGGAGGAGAGTAAAATTGTTTTTTGATGAGGGACTCGCAACTCAAATTTTCTCACCTTGCTTTTGTAAGACCAAGGAAGCCTGGTTTTGTATTCTTAAGAATCCAAGGAACCCTGTATATACAAGAATCCTTGTATCCCTATAGAAGAGTAGTAGGTGAGCATGATGAAAGAGGCTAAGTGAGACAGAAATAGGTGCTCTTGGTAGCTTGACTTAAAGTGGAAACACAGAGTTATACAATTCTTAATGGTGCTTTCAAAAGGATTTTAAACAGGTTAAAGAGGATTTATAAGACTGCAGGAAATCCCCTAGAACAAATTACATATTTCAGATTTTTCTATTGTAAACATGTCTAGAGCTTAGTGTCTAGAGGTTAGATATTTTAACACAGCAGGAAAAATATAGATTAATTAAAAATCAGTACCTTCAAGTCACTTGAAAATATGTATCAGAGTTGGTAGCATTAGCAGTATAGGATTATTTCAAGTCAAATGCAGCTACAGTTTAAAGCTAGTTTCTGTGTAGTTATATTTGACTCTACAATTCATGTAAGGTGTCAAAACAAACTTCCCTGAATGCACAAACTCCAAATAATTTCTTACCGTGTTGGTCTTTCCCACTGAGTTGTTCGTGTAATATGATTTAAATACTGGATCCTTCCAGAAGCAGTCCTCCGCTCCTCCCACCTAGATTCCAGACATGGAGAGATAAGGCTATGAGTGGCATTTTCAGGAAATTAGGGCACAAAATGTTTCCAACGTAAGTGCCAACTCGGGAAGAGTTTTACTATTATGAATCATGCTAGCTCAACAAGGTAGCAGGAAACTACTAAAAGTTCAAGTTAGAATTAATTTTGTGCATTTTCCTCTTTTTCCCATATCATTAACAATATCGACCATCACATTCAATAAGTGTTTGAATTATAATTAAACCCAAGTAACAATGTAAAGAACTCTACTGAAAACATGTTCAATACTGTATTCCATGTTTTTAATAACTTGCCTCAGGAAAAGCTATCACATCATCTTTCTGCACTATACTTGTTTTTCATTAAAAAGTCACTTTCAAGTAGTTTATCCATTCTATAATTTGAAAGATCTATGAGTTATTAAAGAAGATATATATTCTTTAATGCATATTCTACCTTCTTTTTTTTTCCTCCCTCAAGGAGGGGCAAGACAAGGGTCAAATTATTAACCCTTCCATGCAGCCTTTGAAATTAAGTAAGTAGCTGCCTTATCTCCTGCTTCTAAATTAAAAACTGTAGGACTCAGTTTTGGAATAAAAATAAATAACCTATTTTTACTTCTCATTTTTGCAGAAGTCTGCAGCATGGATCACTTTTGTATTTATATCACGTCGGTGTCAGCTTACCCATCTGGTAAATCATTATCGAACAAACGACTGCAATCCACAACTTGTCCTCCTGTGCCTATTCGGTCTCTGGACTGAAGACTTACTATTAAGATAATAATAAAAAAAAAAAATATTAAGAATACAACACCTGAATACAAATATATTGATATTTGAAATAGACTGGTACAACTTGGAGGGGTAAATTGAACCACATTATGGATATTTTTTCCTTCCCACAAATCAAAGAAAAATTAGGCAGAAACAGGGTATATTTTCACACATGTAATTCTCTGCACACTACTTGAAAAAAAGCTAGCTTAAAGTATATGAATGTAAGATTAAAAAAAAAAATCCATTGAAGCTGTCCTTAACTCTCTCTGTAGGAAGCAGATGGCAATATAACAAAACTGAAGGGTTTGTCTGGTGGCAACAGGGTGGCTCGGTAGCTAGGAATGACTAGGACAGCAAGAGGGATAGTGCAGTGCTGGTGTCAGGCTTCAATGCTAACAGGAAGGGAACACTGATAACAGAAAGTTCTAAAACACTACGATTCCCTTATGCTTTTCACTTCTTTCTATGTATTTTGTATGCACGTGAGGTCCAGTGCACACACCACACAAAAACAAGCAAAACGTAAATGCTATAAGCACTATGGATTGGTCTATCAGCTCCTTTCAGACATCAGCAATAAGAAATCAAATGCTATTGTTCCACACAAAGCAGCAAAAAGCACCCTGAATAACCCTTAACATCTGTTTAAAAAAAAGCCCCCAAACAACAAACACAATTAGAATTTTTACATGTTCTATTGTAACAGATATTTATGCCCCAAGCTCTTTTACTAAAACTATGAAAACAAAGATCTTCTTGGACCGCTTTTGTTCCTAATATCATAATTTGCAAACATCCAATCTGGATAAAAATATTACTCAAAACCAAAAGCTAAATATGGGCAGTGGCACTAATGGTCCTCTGGACAACTGTGTTCAAGTCCTGCTGACACAAAATGAAATGGATTTACAGACTTAAATCTAGACCCAACCACATATGTGTCAAGATCACAATGGTACAAAGGATTCAGTGGTACAGGTACATTTTGCTAGAGATCAAGTGTTAAACACCACCACCAAGGTGTATTGAAGCTTACAATTTTATTCCTTCAACAGACTGAAATAAGGAGTCCTACAGTACCTGCTTGCTATATTCTTGAACAATATTAATTCTTACTCTTCCGTGAACACTAATGTTACAAGGCAACTCTTCCCTAGAGCGAAAGGCACCTTAATTTCAACTGGAACAAAACCATAGCTGTATTTATTCTGCAACAAACCCACACATGACAAGTTCACATTGCTGCATGTAGGCAAGGTTTGGCAAGCAATACACACAGACAAAAATGAAACTAAACAAAGGCAATTACCTCCTCTTTGCCTATGTGAGGACCAAAATTTGTGCCCGGCTTCATTTTGTAATGAGTAAGGACTCTTTTTTCTGCACCGCCACATCAGAAATAAAATGGTGGCACAGAAGAGAGCTGCAAGATTAAGACACAATTCAGGTGCCCTTTGCATCCACTACTCATAAGCGTCCCCTTCTCTTCCCCCCTTTGATGATAAACCCAGGTATTTGCAATAATGATCCCTTTGCTCCCTGTCTCATGTTATCAAGGCATTCCCACTGCGCACTTGATTTGTAAGGTTTTCAACTGCCAAATATATAAATTATATATTAACAGACTAGGCTTTTTTTCCAATCTTACATAGCCTTTTAATTAGTCCATCATTTTAAGATTAGAAGTATATTTAGATTTCTATCTCATTGCTATTTTACCGTTTTTAATCACAATTTCTTCACATTTAACCAACAGCAGTGAAATTATCTACTCTCACTCAGGCTCACTCACTCGTTCACCAAAATTGCTTCAGTGAAGGAAGACTGAAGTATAAGGACATGAATAATAACATCAATAATTTAGATAAAAAGAAAGAAATAAAGAAGGACAGAAAAAGGAAAAAGGAGTCTCTGGACCCTTTTCATGCATTTGTTACATTAAATCAAAGCAGGGACTGAGGAAACTCAGCCTTCTTAACAGCAACAGCCTAAAGCAAAGCACACATACTTGCTCTACCCTGACAAGCTGTGGTGTTTCCTGTGTTGGGTTTTGGGGATATTTTGTTTAAAGAGCCCAAATTGAGGCAAGTGTCTTGGTGGCGATGGTGGGGCTTGGGGGCAGCACGTGAGCAGAGCCCTGCGGCCCGGCCGGGGCGCTGCGGGACACAGGGATCCCCGGCCCCGGCATGGGCCTGGAAGGGGCCACCTCGCCAACCGGGCTCCAGGTTTCCTCTTCTGAAGAAGCCCACGAATAAAACGAGCACAGATGGACAGGGAGCAAAACCAAAAGGGAGCCAAGCTGACAGCACAACACAGCCCATCTAAAGGGCTGTTTCATCTTCCTCTGTTCTGTCTAAGCTTATATGAAAAACCAAAGCCCCAGAGAGGTCTGAAGCATCTGCAACGCCCTTATGATTCCACGTTTCTACCAGTATGTGACCTTACTGTGGCACCTTAATCCTATCTTGATGCTTTGCAAACCCTTGCAGATCAGACACTAGACAGCTGGTTAAAACAACACACAGAGACAAAGTCATAGGAATTATTCAACAGAGCGCTTGGAAGAAAGCAAAGAAATGCACTGAGGCTCTTACTTTGTGCCCGTCTTTTCAGCATTTTCCCTTGGATGATGATGCAGGGATATTTTGTGCACATTAGCTGAATAAAAAGACTGGGCATACAGGGTTTTTCCCTCCCATATTCTCCTTATCCTGACGGCTATCTCTATGATTTCTGGCGTTCTCTGCTCTTAGTAATGCTGCCCTCCAAAACGCCTCAGAACACAGACACTTCTGAGAGCACCAAGTCATCTGTGTTTATTTGTCAGTTTATCAACCCCAAGAATGTTATTTTTAATTCCAAAATTATTTAACGTTTATGAGGTAACGCAATGACAAAGCATAGTTACTGAAACTGGTGAGATCTGTCAGTAACCCATGAAAATGCAAAATGAATCAACAAACATCCTAAACAACAACTGGTTCCTGTTACAGCAGAATGTTTTACCCTTGCATAAAGCCCACGGTAAGCACCTCTTTGCAAAATCCTTCAATGGCCCAGGAACTTGTGGTCATTTTTTTTACGGGTAGTTCTGACTCAAATTGCCACCACTTTTCAGGGCAGAATTCAAGACATCATTCTTTCGAGGTAAGTCTCATCACATCTACAGTTTTATCTGGCTCAAATCAGCATTACAATAGATTACAATACCTTGTAATCAAGGTTAATGTATTTGGGTCTTGATTTGTTTATTTTAATAGTTCTGTACATACAAGCTTCCAGATTGAGTTCCAAATGGCTCTGTCACTAAGCATCAAATTTGAAAATAAAGTCTAGCAAACTGAAATTTAGAAAGGTAATTCTAGAGTTACAGCCAAGCTTAAAGAGAATTAAAAGCTAAAAAGCCTCACTTACCTACTATCTGTCCTCTAACAGTATCGTTGTCATTAGGCCCAAGCTTGCACAGATCCAATCTCTGATCTATAAATACAGGAAATAAAGTGTAAGCCTTCAATATTTTGTTGCTTTCAAGTGTCATACTGTACCATCATCAGAACAAAGTTTTGCCTAGTATAAGATTATTAAGTTTTTAAGAAACAGAGAAAAAAGCAAAAGTAAAAAAATTTAACTCAGGATATAGTTTGCATAATTCTAAAACAGAAAACAAAACTACAGGGACTTTTGCTGTAGTTACCAGGCCTGTCCAAATACCATAGTGTAATGGGGCAAAGGAACTGAAAAGCCAAAAATAAGTCAGCATAAAGTGACCTAACTAAGCTAACCTTAGCCACAAAGCAACATTACAAACTCCAAGCCAAAAGGAAAATATATAAGCTTCAGAAAACAAAAACAAACCCAACCACTGTTAACTGATACTTTTCTGAAAATTGTGTGCATAGAAGTTTGCTCTGAAAGAGAAGAAATACCAGGGTTCAGCTTACTTACAACCAGTGTCTTTAAGGCGGTTGATGGCATTTGAGAGAAGTCTCACACAACCCAGAAAACCAGCTCCCTGCTTTTTATGTATTTTCTTGTGATTCCATACGCTGATTGTTATTGAGTCCGACTTCCCAATATATCTGAAAAAAGGAAAAAAAGCACTGTGAATGACACCTCCCAAATACCTTGAATACACTCCAGAACTCATGGAAGGGGAAAGGGGAAAAAAGAAATCAACTTTGACATTAAAAATTTAAAGCACACTGTTATCAAAAGAGAGAAAAATTCAGAGATACCTTAAGGACTGTATGACTTATGAAGGGATATACCTAAAATCATGATTGTGGAAAACAGTATTCATGTGAAGGCTCTCATCACCTTCAAGCTAAAGGCAGAATCCAAAGTCTACTGAAATCCACCTGAAACGGTCCCATGGATTTCAGCAGACTCTGGACTGGCTGTGGGGGCACCTCTCCTGGCGCAGCCGTGCCCATGCTTGCGTTCATGCTCCCTCCAGGCCCACGGGACGCGATGGCAATGCTCGGGGCAGCGCTAGCAAGCAAAGGGATTCAAATGCCATGGGGGAAACTATCGCTTCAGCCTCTGTTTGCAGTACTCCATCCGCTGCTTCCTTTCAACCACCTCGACTGCAAGTTGCTCTGGCTTACACTTCTTTTGTTGAGCATTCGAGGAGAACAAGGTAAACCTAATTACCTGTCTGCAATTAAAGAATATTTGGGAAGCTAATTTACTATTAAGAAAGCTTCACACAGGCTCAGGTTTTAACACGCATTCTGTACTGTGAAAGTGACCCACTGCAACAAGCTCCTAGGGTCCCCTCAGCTGAGAAGCACCACATTCCCTTAAATTGCCTGCTATCTGCATGGAAATATATTGCAAAATCCTGACTTGCATTACCCGAACTTGAGGAAATCTTAACACTGCAGGCTATTTTATTTTTGCTTTTGTTTGAAGCTTTGATCTTCAGAAGCATTTAATTTGTAAACTAGTTTCCAAAATTTTCAAAAGACAATTCCAAAATTCTTGAGACGTTAGCAGCTGCATATATTCTGCGTCTGTGCATTGACAACACATCTAAGTAGAAATGAAAGGTTCTGAATAATATAGTTACTTTAACTTAAGAAAAACAAATTTGTTACTGTGGTTTTGATCCTGAAAAGTGCTTAGTTCTCCAAAAGTTCCAGTTCTCCATTCCCAGATGAGACATTTGGCCTTCTCTAATTTAATTCCAAGAATTATGTTTGACTTTTGAAGAAAACTAATCAAGCAACTCGATTCACCTCTAAATACATCTCCCCCATTGACTCAAAATTTGTTAGCTTAAAATCATCTCAATGCTATTTCCATAAAGATAGAAATGATACTGTCAAGGTTGGCAAACCAAAGGACTGAACTACCTTGCAGGATTTAAAATGACAGCTGTGATCGTGTAAATCCTCAATTAACACTTTTCACCTTTTTCCTTTATTTTATCAAGTCAAAAAGCAGAACTTGGACAACTTTGTTTTACCACTTGCAGATAGAGACTGACCCAAGAAGTAGAAACAGAAAAGCAGTAGGCACATACCCATGCGCACGGGTTAAAATAATCAGTGCACATTTTACAAAAATCTCACATAAAACCAAACCCAAAGGTTTTGAAAACTAAACTTAATCTTAATACAGGTCAGATTTTTGGCCTTACAACCTTGACAATGCCAATTTTGAATAGAGAAACAAGAGATGAAGATGGGTATTCACGTGCACACTTGCAGTCTACAATGTTTCATGTACTTAAAATAAATTCTTATGAGAACAAGGTTAGGTGCACTTAAAAATAAAGACTTTTCATGACCTGTCTTGAATTTTCCAGTTTTCCTTGTTGCTTTAAGAAAGTCAGAGGTATAGGGTTAAACACAATTTCATAACACAACAGTTTGAATAATACGTAGAACAGCTGAATATACAATACACTTTCCAAGAATTACTGTAACACTTCAGGGTGAGGTTCTCGGGGGCGAGAGGCAGACAGCAAACCATCCATACCAAACAGGTGAGGACTTCCATATCACTACTAACCTGAACTGCTATTAGCGCCAGAAGACCTGCCCAATTCACATATTTGAAGAAAAACAGCAAAACAAGCTGTATTTTCCATATATGTGTGTGTATATATATATATATAAATATATATATATTTATTTCCCAGAGGAGGGGGTTAAAAAAAAAAAAAAAAAAAAAAGGACGTAACTTCTAGTTGGCTTTTTGAAAAGCTTCATCTGTATTTCTGCGTAATTTCAGGTATGAAAATATATAATTAAATTTAAAAAGTGAAGATAGGACTGTATCAACCTTTCAATTAATTTAGTGGGCAAGTAACATGTGTTTAATACCATCTGAAAAAGCTTAAAAGATCTGATTAAAAAGATTTAATCAGATTTTAAACATAAGGAAAATCATTATTTTATTTATAAATGAATAAATCCTTGTCAAAGTAGTGTTTCCTTGTGAGCCAATATAGCACATTCAGGCAGGTCTGACAGCAAGTGATTTTTCACCTCAGTGCCGCTGTACATGCTTTCCCTGAAGAGTTCAGCTTGGTAGAGAAAAGCAGAATGAAGAAAGTGGAAAAAACATATATTCCTGAAAAAACACATCCCTGCCTGATGCCGAGCCAGATGCACTCCCTCCAGAAGAGAGAAAAATGCAACATCAAGAGCTACGAACGCTGGCTTGGAAACCAGGAATTTCCAGTTTCTAATCTGTGCTGTCACACAGAGCCTTTTTATGGCTTGGACAAATTATTTCGTTCGTTTCTCCATTTTCCCATTTCTGATTTCTCACTAATATAACGGTAATGATATGCTTTGAAGTTTCAAAGAAGTTTTTTGGGCCTTTCCAGACAGGGAGGAAGAGGGACATAAGGGAAACCCCTTCCCCGTGTGCTCTCTGCTCCCTTCCCTCTGCTGACGGCTCTTGCACCACTAGTGCCCGACGGACATTTCGAGCCCGTAGATCTGATTCAGAACAAGATCAAGCCTTGCTTTTGGGGAAGGTCCCAGTAAAAATACACATTTTAGAGATAAACAAGGCATATGACTTGCTACACCTCAAGGCCCTGGGGCGGATGGGGAGGGATGGAGGAAGAGGCTGGAGCGTGGCAAGACCTATCACAGAAAAGAACAAAAGTGAAGGAAGGGAAAAAGGCAATTCAGAGAGTCTGAGAACTGATGGCTTTCAATGGTGTTTAAATGCTTTGAATGCAAAAAGGTCTGCAAATCTCCTGAAGTGCAATTATTCAAAGCTTTGGGCACAAACAATAGGGAGAACACAAGCGAGAGAATATAAGGAAGGGGAATACATCCAGGACAAGCACGATATTTTATTGACATTAAACTGCATCCAGACAGCAACTATTTGGCAATTTTTTTTCTGGAAAGCCTCCCAGATTTCCCCCACCACACACCCATCTAGACTGAAGAACCTAAGCACTGACAAATTCAGCTGCTTCCTTTCACGCTAAATTCTGAATTATGGACCACATTAAGGCAAAAACAAAAACAAGAACGTTTTTGTTCTTATTAATAACACAGAAATCTGAAACAAAACAAAACTTATACAAGAGAATATCTAAGTTTCGTTTTGTTTCAGATTTCTGTGTTATTAATAAGACCAAAAACATTCTTGTCAACCTATTAGATATTCTCTTGTATAATAGGTTGACTCAGGTTAACAAGGCACAAATTTCCTTAGAATTAGGAAGCCAATTCAGAGGTTTTTTTTCACAAATATATAACAATGGAGACATCTTACTGTGCCACACACATCAGTGGCATACAGGATGCTTAGTTAGGGAAAGTGTTAACCTGTTAGAGAAATTTTAAGTTGTGGACACTTCAACATAACATATCATAGAAAAAGTGTTACTTCACATAAGCCTATTACAGCTAATAAGAGAAAAAAAAAAGTATCTTTATGATAGGAAAAAAAAGTGTTTTTTTCCCCTCTTATTTAATTTCATCATAGTTTTCACAGCTGTACTTTCTTCTGTCTGATTTCCTACACTTCGTGGTGACAGAGGAGACCAGGTAGCCACTCTGCCCTTGAAACTCATCTGTCATTCCTGGTGTGCCAAGTACTTCCCGGAACAGTGAGGTACTTCTGCTCCCAGGCTGGGGCGTGCTCTTAGGCTAAACACTAATAAGATTTTTAAATCTACCATACAATTATTTTCAGAGAATAAAATGATTAGGTTTTATAATCTGTGAGGTCTGTCATCAGCTGCTTTGTGTAAGATGATGCCTGAATGATGATGCCTGATGCTTTTCCCTGAAAAGCGTAATCAGGATTTTTTTTCTAAAGACTTTACTGATTTTCATTACTTGCATATGTTCTCCCTACCTTCCTGTGTTCCTCTCCTCTTCCTGACATGCAAAGGGGAACCACCTCCAAATCAGTAGAACATGGGACACTTATAATCCATTCTGTTCAACTGTTTGCTCACATTGTCACCAGTGCCTCAAACATTAGGCATCAATTGGCACTCAGTGGGGACTACGCAGGAAACTACAGACATTTTCAAAACAGAATTTAGGTTGTTACTCCTCCTGGAAAAGCATCTTTTACCTAGATGTATAGGTTACAAGTCCTTACAAGAAAACTATAAAGTTTGTCGACAAAATTCTTTTATTGCTATAAAACTAGGCATATCCTCAATGAGAATAAAAATTGGTGTTCATCCTTGAGGCAAACTAACATACCAAGAGACAGATTATCACTAATAGACAGATTATCACTAGAAAAGCAAGTGCATTGTTTATCACTTTCTCATTTCCCTGGAAATGTATTCTGACACACACATTTTTCACTCAAACTAACAAACCCTGGGATATTTTCCAAGCTGTGAACAGAAGATTATTATGAACATCTGAAAAGGTCTGTGTACTTTAGAGGAGTTCACTTCAAACCTTTGGTTATCACTGTTACCACCTACAGGTCATAATGCTGATTCCATTTTGGATCAAGTGTATTCTTCACAGTATCTGTAGAATGGCATTGGCCAGATCCGTCCACCACAACCTTAGCAAATGGATCGGGAAGTCCTAAGAGAAGAGAAAAGAATAAACATTTAGTTAATAGATGAAGAAGCTCTGGAGTCCTAATATTGTCTGATGTTCCAAGTCTTATATTTTAAATTTTAAGTTGTCTTTTATCAATAAATCACCATCCTAATCACTAATGGGATAGAGAAGAATAACAAGATATTTGTCAACCATACGAAAACTAAAATAGAGGATTTTTTCATTTGGAATTTACATTTTTTTTTCTTGGTCTGTAACTCTAAAACACTTAAAAGTCTCTAAACAGCTTATTCAACCCTCAAGCAGGGAAATTACATTCTCAGGGTAAAATAAATTCAATAAAAGGCAGCAAAATAGCATTACATTATAGTTATTTTTAAGGTTAATTGTTATCAAGATTTTCATTATTTACATTACAGGAAACTACCAATAGTTGATTACTCACTTTTTTGAGGTCTGCTTAGTTAGTGCTTGTTTAGTACCTTGAAAAGACTCAACAAAACCAGTGCAAAGATGATGCTAGGCTATAAAGGGGCTGAGGATGGGAAAGAGGCAGGACCAACATATCGAAACTGCTGCCCTAACAGCCCGTGAAAGGGATGGCCCTGTCACTTATGTCCCAAGCCACACAAGGACTCCTCCCAAGGGGGACTCCTATCCTCTCTTCTCTTACTAATTCTTCCACTCAAGGAGATGCACAAGTCTGCTGATGTAGCTTTGCAATGTTACAAGGACCACAAATTGCAGCATAAATCTATAGGACCCTCTCTGCCAAATCCTTTGCAAAATTTAGGACTGAACTTTTAAATTCTCCCCATTCCCTGCTAGGCAGGAGGAAGAGGATCCATGTGCGCACTCCTATAGGGACAGAAACATTCCCTTCTCTCTCCTTTGTCCTCCTTTTACTACTGCTTCCAAGTCATTGTTATAATTAATGAAAACATAATTTCAGAGCAGGTAAGTATTATGACATGGTTGTTAATAAAACAAGAATGTGTATGTTTGCCAAGGGAAAAAAATCTTTCAGGAAGAACATTTTAATATATGACACTAATATTGAAAAACATGTCATTTGTCAGTGGAGGTCGAAGATGGATCTACTCTCAACAGCAACAGTACCAAAGCAGCGTAACATTTCTTAGTCAACCTGTATAGTGTATGATATGCTGCCCATCAACACTTACTTTGACACAGGATGTTCAGAGCACATTAACAATCACTTCAAACTGACCTTTTGGCTAGAAATTCTGGGATTCACCATCACAAAAGAAGTTACACATCTAAATTTTCTGTTTCTGCCTTGATTTGTAATTGTTAGTAAAGATCTTTCTGATATGACTGTCTGCTAAGAGAAACGTATTAAAAGCCCAGAAACAAAACGGTGCATCAAAACCCTCAGCCTCTAATAAATTCATTGCCCATGTATAAACAGGGATGTGCAGAACTTACATAACATTTATCCTATCTGTAAGTATAGAAACTTTGATAGCTACTTACGGAAAAAGTCCTTTTTCACCAAGTTTTTTGCACACAGTACTGTAAGAAAAAAAAGACAAGAAAAACACAATAAAGTTACTGATTCTTCACTAAAACAAAACTGCTTTTATTAATGGACATAAAAGATCTGCTCTCCCTTATCATTTATATTGTCATGTAAAATAATTCCTAAAAGCTGACCCAGAATTGCCATCCTCTGGGCAGACTACAGCAGAGTTGGTTACAGCAGCGCTTGCCTTGGTCGGCTGTTCCCCAAGCAAGACAATAAAATATTTACTGATGACACAACAAGAGCCTTGGTATTGAGCAAAAATAGAAATTCCTGGAGTTAGGACGAGAAACCAAAGCAGATGAGCAGAGGTGGGTGGTTGGAAAGGCTGCAGAACACTCCTCCATATGGAATCACTCTGGGTATTTTTTCTGTACAATTCCTGGGATTTATTACTACTAAAAAGTGTAAAGACGGAAAAGCACATCCAGCAAGTGCATCCCACAAGCTGACACCCACAGACAACAACTCAAACCGAGGCATCCACACTCCTCCTCCAGACACTGCAGAGTGCACACATAAAATGCACATATAACCAGACAAGTATAACCTCTCCCCTACGTTTTAGTGGCTCAGTTTGACATAGGAGGTGCCAATAACAACACAATTCACCTAAAAACAATATGCCTCATTCTAGGCACCTTTGGAAGAGGTACGCTTCACAAAACAGAGAAAAACTGCAAGTAGGACAAATGCTTCCAGAGAAGGTCAAAAAATGGAAATCTCAAGTGAAGCTAAATTCTACTGTTCAGTCAAATTCATCTAACACACAGTAAGCCAGACAGTATGTCCCTGAAATTGTGTAATGTCTAAAATAAAAGGTTTGAGTAGTCTTTTCAGACAGAAATTGCCAGGTTAACTCATTATAAAATGTTCCTTTCAAAACATAAATCAGATCTGTGGCGGCAACTTACCCGAAGTCTCGTGTTTATAAAGCCAGGCATATGGACAACGCTCAGAGTAACGAGAACTTGCCCAAGAGTTAGGTGCTAGCGAACACGTTAACGCTGTTGGCTCCAGATCGCTCCTTCTACTAACCTTGTTTAAGGAAAATCAGATGTCAACAAATTCTGGTTTTGTCACATTAACAAGACAGAAGAGGCGCTGAGAACTGCCGCTTAAAATCGCCCTCCCTAGCAGGTATTTCGAGGCAAACAAGCTTAGACACCAACAGCATCAGCTCACACTAAAATACAGACATCTTCTGCCACATACAGAGCCCTAATCTCACGTGGGATTTTCTTTGGACAAAAGGTTCCCTATAGATGGGGAAAGAACCAGAGCTTACATTTCACTTTTCTAGCGTTTTCAACGCTGTGCTACTTGGACCTATCCTAAATATTCTGATAACCAACTGATTAATAGTTCCCCGAGAATAAAAGCCAAGGAAGCCTGGTTTCCTATGGATTTATGTTTTATGGATGACCAAGAGCTGCAACAGCAGCTTTTCCCACTGCTCTCCACTAGCCGGGCGCTCTCCCACGCAGCCGCTCGAGCTGGGCGGCAGCTTCTTCTCCTGCTTCAGGTCACTCCTCAGGTCTCCTCTTTATCCAAGCAACTATTTTCATAGAACTTGGGAGATTTAATTCTCTTGGAGACCCTGATCCTTTGTCAGATTTGAAGTAAAGGTTCAAAAACTGGAAAGAAGCAAAGCAAGATTTTTGCTTTTTTACAAGGTCAAGGTAAAACGCTGATGAACTCACCACTGTTACCAGATTTACATAGCTGTACCCTAGGGATAATATTAATAAAACTCCTAAGGGTACTACAGGGGATTATCTGCTATTTGTAAATATTTGTTTTAAATAGTTTTGATGGAAACAATTTTTAAACTAGAAGTGGTAGTTTGTTAGTTAAGCCAC
>JAWLRI010000424.1:3300071-3321619 GCA_034781795.1 Crypturellus tataupa
CAAGGAAGCCTGGTTTCCTATGGATTTATGTTTTATGGATGACCAAGAGCTGCAACAGCAGCTTTTCCCACTGCTCTACGCTAGCTGGGCGCTCTCCCACGCAGCCGCTCGAGCTGGGCGGCAGCTTCTTCTCCTGCTTCAGGTCACTCCTCAGGTCTCTTTATCCAAGCAACTATTTTCATAGAACTTGGGAGATTTAATTCTCTTGAAGACCCTGATCCTTTGTCAGATTTGAAGCAAAGATTCAAAAACTGGAAAGAAGCAAAGCAAGATCTTTGCTTTCTTACAGGGTCAAGGTAAAACGCTGATGAACTCACCACTGTTACCAGATTTACATAGCTGTACCCTAGGGATAATGATATTAATAAAACTCCTAAGGGTACCACAGGGGATTATCTGCTCTTTGTAAATATTTGTTTTAAATAGTTTTGATGGAAACAATTTTTAAACTAGAAGTGGTAGTTTGTTAGTTAAGCCACTTAAACTCACACTGGAGGACCATGGCTGTATATACTGACTATGGTTCAAAAATAAATAAATAAAGGTGGTATTATCAAACTACATTCATGTCTTCTGGTACGTATATATAGGGAGACAGTATTTATTACGAACCACCCATGAGTCAGTGGATATCTATGTTTTATACTTATTACAGACTTCCTGGGGAGTCTGCAGAGAGCACAATGGGAACGGTCCAATCTGGAGGAACTCGACACGTGTGCCAAGACAAACACGCACAGCAGCTTCGCATTCTATACGTTCACCAAATACCTTTGCATTGTTCCTTATAATCTCGCTCTCACACACGCTCCTTAGGTCAGTTCCCAGGAAAACTGAAGGAGCAAAAGGCCGTTACGAGCTACTCGGCCTCTTCTTACAAGTTGTTGGAGCTACTCCAGCCCCGTGCATGTTTGCACCCGTTGAAATTCCAAGGTGGACGGATGTTTAAATCTAGCAGCCTTGTATTCAACACCTACAGGTATTGCTAACCTATATAAACCACATATGCGATTCTGATACCTGGTTTGTTCATTTAATACCTTGACACTTGCAAAACAGGAATGCTGCTACTATAGCACTGCAGCAGACCCGAGTAGTATATTTATCTGCTAGGTCCTCGCGCATCAATCCGTCACACTGTGACTTCTCCATTTATAACAAGATTACAAGGTTTAAGTATGTGTTTGTACATGTATGTGTTGTGTTTGTGTTTCAAAAAACATCAAGTACCAGTGCCTAGAGACTACAGTTGAACAACAGAAATATTTTTTTAAAAATATTTTTAAAATAGGGACACTAGAGAGGTATCAATATCAAGGAAAGACATCATAAGCCAGCTAAGGAAATAGAAAAGTAAACATAAATGGAACATTGAGCTTACAAACTAAAGAAACCGGGAAACAACCAACACATGTGAAAGGCAGTAAGTGACCTAGCAGGAAAGCCACCCCCCATCTCATGTAAAACATCCAAAAGCAGCCCATGCTGTGTCAACAGGCAGCCGAAAGTTTAGAGGAGGAAGACAAGGACCGGGTCCAAAACTAAGATTATGTTTACTAATCTTCTGGCTTTTCACGTGTCATCACCCTAGAAAAACTAGTTCAGCTTTCTGAATCAAACCAGCAGTTTTAACATTGTATTTTTTTTCCTTCACCCAAGGGTTTTCTCCTACAAAAAAAGTGCTCGTTCCAGAACACATGGACAAGTAAGGAGAAAGCCTATCAATTTTTACCACAATGGTTCACTTGGGAGACAAGCCTTCCTTGCCTCCACAGAATCACCCTCTCCTAAGGAAAGACATTAGCGTCGCTCTTTGCGCCGGGATCCCAGTTGTTTGCATGTAACGCGCAGCGCAAGACAATCGCTAAAATAAATCCCAGCTGTAGAAACACAATGCTGGGCTGTTGCTAATGTGTGTTGTACTGATAATGAATGGTCGTCTATGCTTTAATCTGAATAAAGCTCCCAACTGCTCTGTCTCCTCTTGCCAAAAATTCCCCTTCCTCCTCCAGCCTGCGGTCGCATTCCAATTACACTGCCGATCGGAATGAGCCGGGCCAGGGGGAGGCCGGGGGAGCAGCGAGCACACGCACCCTCCTGCTTCCCGAGGCCTCCCCTGGGACGCGGGAATCGCTCGCGGGATTCGGAGCCACTCACATTGCATACTTTTCCCTGCATTATATAGAGGTTCTTCAGAAAATGTATTTTTTTCTGAGAATATGCAGGAGCTGCAGGCTCCACATGCAGGTTCCAGCAGGACAGTGTGATACTTTAAACATTTCTAACAAATTCCTACTGTTTTCTTTCATTGTTGGCTGGCTACAAAGCAACTCGCATTTTTCCTGCTTACGTTCCCTCCTCTGACCTGCCCAAATTCCCACAAGGGAAGATATAAACCAAGAGTTCTTAACTATTCCTCGAACAGACAGAGCTGTAAATAACACCGTACAGAGCTGCAAATACAGCTGTTGAGGTAGTAAAAACTTTCCCAGTTCACATCTCGAAATAAAATTGTTTATCCCAACTACCCACACTAAATTTTATTTTACAATTACTCTCTCCGAGGATTTCTTTTCCGCTTTCATTTCCTTTTAATTTTAATTTCCTTTGAAATACATTTTTTTTTTTTTTCTGCAGATGAACAAAACTGTAAATGTCAGGTCATGACCATAAACTAAGAATTTACTTCCAGTTAATGAAATACATACATTTTAGAAGATTGCAGTCGATTACAATCAAGAAGGGCAACTCAACCATAAGTAAGCCTAACAAATGTATGTTTTACAGGTGCACGGGGTATCTGGGCGCAGAAGGTACCGAGACGTGAAATGCCCAGGAATGCAGCAGCTGACTTTTATGCCAAGCACGATGGCAACCAAGGGAGCAGGGAGGTTTCGTGTTGCTCCTAACCATAAAGCAGCGGCTGCAGCTGCTCCTCGCCCGGAGCACGAGGGCGCAAGGTGGATCAGGAGGCTGAAGGGCCTTGCTGGAAAACCAACCTCCTGCAGGGACGGGCTGCCTTTCCGACGTCTCCGAGTGCAGAGCCGCGTGGCAGATGTGATGTAAAGCGGGCAAGGGAAGCCGGGCTACTTTCCTGGCAGCCGCTTGCAGCTACACTACAAAGGCAGGCTTCAGATCTACTAGTTTTCATGCACTAAAAGCAAAACAAAATACCCTCTCCCCCAGTATGTGTCTGCTAGCTTTTCTCTTCAACGAACACTAGACTTAGAGGCTGCCATGCTCTTCCCAAAAAGCTTTAAGTTCTTACCCCAGTGCTTTATATTATCTGAAATTCAGTGTCATTCAAGCCAATCCTTAAAGACCATCCTTGGAAATCTTGAGCAAGCTTGAGGAGTCACTAGTGCTGCCTACTCTTCCAAAAGCTGAAAACCAGGCAGGTAACCTCAAACATCAGCACTGTTTAAGCTAGGAAAGGCCTAAGTGACCCCTTCTGTCCCCAGGGCTAAAGGGGCCAGGACAACTCAGAAGGGATGGCAATGGCTACGCAGCTGAGCACACATCTGTCCATATTCCTACTACATATAGTTAAATTTCCTACTGGCAAGAAACTATTTTCCAATCGCATCTCAAAATTATAAATCTAATTTAAATTACCATGTTGATTTAGACTCATATACCAATTGATTTGTCCTATGTGGAATATATATTAGAACCACTCAGAAGTATTAATAAATTTTAAAGTCCTATTAAGATACTAACATGTCAGGCTAAAAATCCAACATGCTGGCTGTAAGGAATATATAAAGCATTATTGTTAGGCTGATTTCCAAACACAAGGTAGACAGCTTTTATGGAAGGTCTTTTTAATATGTATTGGGATAACCTAATATTACAAACGCACTTTTTACAAGAATTTCATTTAATAATTGTTAAAATTCTAAATTGTCCCATAAACACATTTCTGCAAATTCAACTTCAATACAAGCCAGATGTTAAATCCTTAATACACCACATGTAAAGTGAAACCCTTTTCACAGGAACACAGGCACCTGCTTGTAAGCATTGTCAGTTGGAAACCTGTGTCCCAACAAAACTGAATTATTCCTTGAGGACTAAACAAATTTAAAAAAATGCAATAACTTGCATTGACACACCAAAGAGCAATATGCAGTATGCAGAAATGAAAATGTGTCCCAGTAATGAAATACAATTTAAATCACTGTAAAATATGCCAGATACTAACATGGTAACTGTACATTTTCTTTCCAGCAAATTGTACGTAGACTGTATTAAATTCTGCTTATAACTGAATGTTGTATTTTGGCTGGTTTTAGAATACTAGGCCTATATTACTTGCCTGTAATATAGCTCATGGAGATTAAAATTCAAAATGAAAATATCATACATTTATCATGGAGGAACCATTAATAAAGATGCCTTGCATCACTGCACATAAGTAGTTAAGCCAATAAATCATTCATCTCATGCAGCAATAAAATTCTGGGATGCGGAGCCTCCAGGGCTATTTTGAATTCTGCAAGGGGGGAGGAGGGAGGACGACTCCAGTCTCCGGCAGCTGGAGCCGACGATGCCCGAGCGACTCGTGGCCGCAGCCAGATGGAGCCTGCCGAGATTTGCCGTGTTTAGACTCCTGTTTTAACATCATTCTGTCTACTTCACAGCATTGTTCTGCTGTAAACAAAAGGCTTCCTTTCCCACTTCTCCTCCCTTACTCCACTCCAAGCCAAAAGTAAAACAAAACAAAAAAAAACCCACACCCCAGAGTTCCTTCAAGCAACCAACACATCGATGGAGCCCGCAATGGCCTTAATGTCACACGCATCACCGAGACTCCCCGTGTCCCGTTCGCCCAGTGACAAAGGAAACAACTTGTGCTGGCACTTCTGCAGGTAGCAGCCCCGTCCAGCATTTTAAATCCTATCATGCAGGCTAACAAGTGTTCTTTATAGAAATGCATGTTGAGCTAGAGAAACCGAATATGTAAATGCAAAATAGGAAGTCTTTCAGTTTTCTTGAGCAACATCCCTGCTATGCAAATTGGTCTAAGCGACAGCACTAGAGCACCACTATCAGGGCTCCGCACGAGCCAGGATTTCAATCACCCTCTCAGACGGTGAGAAAGAGCCAGCAGTAACACGTGGGAAATCTCAGGAAAACAAAAGGCGACTGCGAATATTTACATTTCCTGGTTTAGTGTGGATGGAGCCTCTCAGACCAGCCAGGATGTTTCTAATACATAGCTTTTACACACCAGAAATTCCGCTCAACTTCTCCACCCTGCTGGAAACGGCCTGGTCCTTGCAACTTGCCTTCTTTTCCACATTTTAGAAGTCACTTTTGTATCATCAATTCATCAGAAATACATCACCCGCATGTTCTCAATAGTATGATGATCAGCAGAGGAAAAATACAGCTTTAAATTCACAACTATTAAAACGCTTTAAAAATAAATCAGCAAAAAGGATGCCAGCAAGGATGAATTTTCAAGTCACCTTCTAAGTTATCTCTTCTGTTTCTCACATTTGCAGTAAACACAGACTGTAAGTCTGTATTCCATTAAAAAATATCAGGGTGGGAGATAGAAATTCAGCAAGGATATCTGAACCTACCAACATTACTGTCATATTTGCTGAGTTTCTCAACTAGATGTGTTTCATCTTCCTGCAATATTGAAAAAAACAATTTCCATAAATTAAAAGTAACATTACCAAGGTTCTCTGCTCTAATCACAAGCCTGCAGAGGAGGTTATTATATGAAAACACGAGCAAAGTAAATTCTTTCATGCGTATATGTTCTATTATCCTAGAAAATGCAGAAATAAAACAGTATTTAAGGACTCAAGGGGAAAAAAGCAGGGAGGGAATAATTATATCTCCAACTTCTAAAAATTATTCTGCTAAAATCTTACCTCAGTCCTTAAAGGCTTGCTTGAAATCCCAGCAGTTAGCTCTTAACAAAGACCTATTTTAAGCAAAGTGATTAGTCCAAAATTGTCAAATCCCGTGCCCCAAATCCTTAGGGACACGGGATTCTTCTGCCGAGGGCAAGTGCATAGAAGTCACGACCAGAGAAATTCACCCATTGCGTTTTGATAAGAAAGGTGTGGTGGAAACGCCAGTCCTAGAAACACTCGAGCTCTGCTCTGCCTGATGCATTTCATACACCTATGGAAATGTGCCGGGGGAGAAAACATCTTAACAAGAAGCAGAGCCCTCGGATTTGTCTCCCTGCAGCTCAACTCTCCACCCTCTGAATGATCTATAGTAGAGGCACCAACAAAAGAAATTCATGATCTAATTGCAAACCGGACAAAAAAATGCCCTTTTTTAAAAAAGGCTTCAGACAAGAGGCACCTGCAAACAGCCCAGACCCCAGGGCAGCCAGAGACTGCAGCTCCTCAAAGCTTTTCAGACCCCAGCTGCCTCCGTCCCAGCACAGCCAGACTTGGTTTAAACAGAAGTTTCAGTATTTTGTCCCTGTTGCCGACAAGATCCTAGCGGGACACTGAACCACTGGTGCTTTGGGGTGAACTGCACACAGTTTACCCCTCATGCTCACAATAATTTTCACTTTGCCCTTCAGCAAATCACTGTAAACGTTAACCCTACCAGTGCTACTAAAATATTTACTGCTTTATACAAAACAATCCCTAAAACATGACAGCAGTCAAGGCAACAACTTTTAAGTCAGTTTTGTCTTTTCAAAAATAGAACATAAATCATTTGATTTTTTAAAAATCTTTTTCTAACAAATAAAATTTAAAGAATTCATGAATTGAATACTATTACTAGATAGGAACCACCCTGATGACTTTACAAATCTAAAATCTGCACAATTCTGCACAATTCTACTTTAGAAGCACACTTCATCTACCACAAGTATACAGTAAAATGAGGAAAACATATACAAGGGATGCCCTGCTACATCTTCCTGTACCAACAGCAGCAACCTAAAATGTGAAACCTGAGCTGTCTCTCTGGCAAATACCATCCTCTGGCTCCTCCTCCTTTAGTAGAGTTGAAATATTCAAGCGCTTTGGCCTTACATTTACTTTTGAGGAGGTAAATTGTTTTTGGAGGAGCGTTTTCAACTTTGGAAAAAGCTTCTCTATTGAGCTTGACAGTTCAATTTTCCTTGCAAGTCAAGTCTTGCTTTAAATAACATTTATTAAAGGATTTTGCCAAAAAAAAAAAAAAAAAAAGACAGGGTCAGAGAAAGACCTCTGTGGGCTACTTGTACTATTATCAGGTTACTCTGCTTCTACCTCTGTTTACTTAATTCTGTTTGTACCTACAGAAATGTAAGTATATATGAGGGAAACATTAATTGCTTGATACTAAGGATATCTTAGTTCAGGCCATTTCCCTAGCAAAAAAACAAACCAAAACAAAACCAACCACAAAGCCTCATTTGCAAGGCAGCTCTACCTATACACTATACAATTTATAAACTTATTTAAATCATTGCAGTCCCTTAATACTGACAGATCCACTTTAGCTTGTGTGTAAACAGATGTGTCCTACAGATCAAATTTAAATAGTTTAAGAAGCTGCCACTGTTAAGCACAGATGAGCTAATTGAAGGAACAATCCTAATTATTTTGATAAAATTAAAATAGCTTATATTAAGGCACCATTTTTTTATTTGTTTTTGGTAGAAGTTGTATAAATTACTTATTACATCAGTACAATATTCATACACCACTGTAAAATTAAAGTGGTCTTAAATATATGAAACTATAAACACTCAGCTGAACTAGCTTGCCATTATACACAGGGAGAGCAAGGCTTCCCTTCCTGCGAGGTATCATCCGTTTGAACTGTGATTTTAGAAACCTTTTGAGAAGATGCAATGTTCAAGTGGCAAAATGACAAGTTTTTGACAAAGAAGAATATATGGCAAATGATGGAGCTGAATAAAAATCCAGGGGGATATTCTGAAGGAGCAGGAGGATGTAACTACTACCAGGCACCTATGCAGACAGAACAGCTTCAAGGCCTCCCGAACATCCAAGTGTTTCCATGGACCCCAAAACACCAATTTGGGGCTTCAAAACATGCGTGGTGCCCAAGGGGCTCAAGGGGGGACAAAGAGTCATTAGCGCCTGCAGCCCTGGGAAGCTTCTCCAGGTCCCTTCCCCTGGCACTGCCCTGGCATCATGCCCTGATTCCTACCCCTTCGTACAGGGCTGCATACACAGGGGAAGGCAGGACTGACAGACCCATTTCCAGGTCCATCTTTACATTTATTCTGCACACACGCATGGCTTCTTAGAGAATTCAGCTCTTAACTGAATGCTAATCCAGGTTCAAAAATAAATATTTGCTTAATGATGTGTTTAATTATTAAATAAAAAATTTCCCCTCACAGTTATCTTCTTACATTCCAGTTATTTAAATCTTTGCAATCACCTAATTTCTTTTTCTCAACTACCTACTTACCTTAGAGCCAATAAGACAATTTATAGTAAACAAAACATGAAATACTCACAATCATCCATATGAATTATGAATGAACAATGCATGCACAAGCCTTTCCACCTTCATATCTCTTTAAGTAGCTTTGTAAACTGTAACTCCTGTCTGCCCCAATTAAGAATTCACAAATATTTTCTCCATCTACAACATCTGATAGATCAAGACTATCCTTTGTGCACTGCAGAGTATGAACTGCATTATCAGTATTAAATAGAAGCTTTTTAAATGCTATCAAAATGCAATGGTCGCCCCAGAACAGGCACCTACCTCTTCAACTAAGCACGTATTTTACTAAATGCATGGAAATAAGCTACGCTAAGTCACTTTACCAAGTTCTGTGAGTGTCACTCATGCCATGGTTGTGTTCCAGACATGCAACAGTCCTCGCTAAAAGGTAGAATTGCCAAGGCTAGAGAGACTGGAGAGCTTTTAGGATCCAAGCAAACATTTCACAATTTAGTTAAAAGCTATAAAATTACCCAAACCTATTCAAATTCATTAAAAAAACACTGGAACAAATACAAGAGTCTAGCAGATCCTAAATATAGACTGCTGTTCAGCAGACAATCTTAAAAAAAAAAAAAAGAAAAAAAAGAAAAAAAAAAAGGATTGGAGAAGATAAAGTGTTAATCACATATTTGGTGGTTTATGAGCCAAAGCAGTCTGAGGTTTAAACTGCTTCTGCTCAGTGCTCATCCCATTCAGAGACGATGAATCATTTCCCATTTGGCAACACTCCTGCCTGCAAGGCTGTCTTCTGTGAGATTTCTCCTGCATCCTTGTAATAGATTTGCTAATTTAGTACACCTGACTTGGAGCAAAAGCCATTGTTGCCAGCTGTCAGACTAGACCTCGTCCTGTTTATCAGACACATCAAAACCATCCTGTTCTGCCCCGCTCACAGAAACAGAACACTCTTCACTAATCCCAGTGCAGTAAATTACTTTCTAATATCCTTGTTTTTCTTATCCTGCCAAAATACCAACACATCATAGATTTAAAGCAACAGCAAAATCAATTTATCCACTGCAGTTGGACTCATACCAGTTTACCCAATATTCCCTTTTTTTGAAGTCATAGTCACTGTTCAAGTCATTCTGGTCAGAAATTCTTGAGTTTCAGTAGTATTTTAAACAAAAGTAATGCAAGTTCACAGGGAACATATTCTAGTTTTTCAGATAGGCTTCCATAGCTCTTTGAAAAATAAATCAGAGCAAAACCAAGTATTAATCACCCATGGCACACACACAAAAATAAAATATTTCCCTATTATACAAAGGCTTGGTGCATGCAAAAAGAAACTGCATTAATTTGTTTATAAATACTTGTATGAACAGCAGCTTAAAAGGGTAGAGGTTAAAAGGAGAAAAAAAAGAGGCAGGAGGCAGAGCATGCACTAACAGAATCTGTGAAATATATGGAAAAAAATAATTTACAATTCTTTTTCCCCATCAAAGTCCATTACTGCTTTATCATTACATTCTGGATTACACACATCTGTTCCAGAGCTACAAAGAACGCAGGACTCACTCTGCAGGCTCACGCACCGCCTCCAACTCCTCCTGCATTTTGAAAAGCACGTTGCATGCTCAGGAACACACACCCGTTTTAGAGCCTGTTTTGACACCTCTACTCATCTGAGTATTTAAAAGTTCAGTATAACCGACAGCAGCAGTAACAAATCCACTACACTAACCAAAACTGTGAGGTTTTTATATTCCTCTTTCTCTGTTTTCAGAGGGCCAGAGTCTCTCATGCTCCTGCACCCATCCCGGTTGCAGTACCTTCCTGAGTGCTTCAAGGCCCTGCACGTGGGCTCTTTTTCACTCGTGACTGAATTAAAAGGCCAACGAGCAAAGATTCAAGAGCCGGGACCGACTGCTGTGAGCAACCCCCACAACACCCTATAGCTCCGGTTTGGCTGCTGCGGGCACTACTCAGACAAGCTGTATTGAGTTCCTAAAACAAAGAACCCTGAAATGCAAGAAATTCATGGATGCAGAGAAAAAACAATATATAAATAACATTTTAGTGCTGTAGCAAACTTACATTTACAGTTTCACAGTTGCATTCACATCCAGCCTATGTGCAGGCAACCAAAGCAATGATCTGGGCCTTTGTGGGACCTCTCTCCTTTCTCCCCACCTAAACGACCTGCTGAAACCTCTCTGCAGTTGCAAATGGGGCAGGAGCCTGAAGCTACCTGCTGCAGAGCCAGTTCCTCCAGGTGGACAGAGGAAAAACTTGGGAAATGGAAAAACCGCATGGATTTTATGGAATGCAGAGGTGGCCAAAATAAAAAAAAAAAAAACTAGTGAAGACCACAGCCTGTTATGTATTTTCAGGTTTATAGATGGGGTATAAAGGACAACAAAGCTGAGAATACTGTCTGAAGGGGCCTGGAGTAGGAGCAAGTCAGATAAATTAATTTGAGAAGAAAAATTAGTGGACCCTACTGCTACATATTGCTGCTTTTAGATAGCACAGGATACAGCAGTTACCCAAACTCCCAATTCAGAGACATCTAAATAGGAATGCAGTTTTCATACAGTAACTCAGCTTTATCCAAATGCCTTTAGCAGATCAAGTTATTACAGTTCTGAATATGATGATCTTCTGTTAAAAAAAAAAAAAAAAGTGTTCATTTATAAAAAGTGATCAGCAACACTTGCAAAAAAATCACACGAGAACCATCATTTCAATGGCTTATAACAGCAGCACTGCCAAGCTAGTCAGTAAAAGGACCTGTTTGTGCAAATAAAAGGAAAAAGGCCCATGTACAATTTCACTGGCTTTGTCGGTACAACATCCGAAATGATGAATCAAATTCCGTCTTTCAAATATTATTCATCTGTACAATTTAAGCTAGCAGTGAGTAATCATTAAAGAAAAGTATTTGCCAGGAAAAAAAATAACCCAGAATACATGATTCATTCACTTCTGAAACAATAAAACAATTCACTGTAACAAAAATAACTATATTGTAAATGCTTTTATTAAAAAGTTTGAAAACCAGCCAAATACTCTGAATAATGCATACCCTATTAAACACATCCATATGTGTAAAAAGACAAAAAAGTCTGGTTGAAAAAACATAGTTCCACAAAACACGGCTAGCACCGTATAGAAATTGAAATTTTTAGCTATTTAATATTCTTATAACAGCAAAGGTGCGGCATTATTCAAAAACTGACAGCTCACCACTGAACTGACGTATTGATATTAATTTCAATGCTAAATGCAAAATGATACGCATAGTGTATCTGAAAATAGGATACCTGCACCTCTGGAAAGTTGAGAGACCTCAATGATACAGAGATTCCTAAATACTACCATAGGAAATAGGCTTTCAGAGACTTTAAATCTTGAAAAAGGAGATCAGCTTAAAAAAAGAACAGCAATGGGAGTTTTCTAACTGTCCGAAGCTCAAGAAGCTGTGAGAAAAAGCAGTCTGTTGGAAAAGGTGTCCTCATATGAGCAGACTTTGTTTTGGTCTTGCATTGATTAAGGATAATAAGGATAAAACAAACAAACAAAAAATTGGAAGCAAAGAGAAACACTAAACAAATATGACATAATTATGTATACACACACATATCTCTCCTTTGTGGTTAGAAAATATTACATTTAAATTTACTTATAATGAAACCTAGAAGTTTCACATTTTATCAGCTCATTTATTTTGAGTAACTAAAAAACAAACAAACAAAAAAAACCCCAAGCCCCCACATATCTTTATTACATATAACCATTTTCTGAATAGGCCTCTAAAAGAAATTTTAAATACAATATGATGCCTTTTTGCTACTGGAAATACTTCTGTCAAAATATATTTCAGACTTGTTTCTTCACTGTTTAAATTCTTTTGCATACTTTGTGTATGTATCTATATATATGTGTATGTGTGTGTGTATATATATATATTTTTCCTATGGAAGCTCAATGCTTTCTATAGCAACAGACAACAACTTAGCAACAAAGCACCATATATTAGATCAATCAATTAAGCTCTCCCTATACAAATCCAGTGGTGTTAGTGGGTAAAACTAGATTTTTCCCCTCTCTGCATAAAGAAATCTTTATATCCACTGCAAGTTCCAGCACAGTACATAACTGTAAATCTCATATAGTCAATACAAACATATAAATTGTCAAATGGACAGAAAAAAAATGACCAAAAAAGGTCATGTCTTTCATTCAACTAATTCATCAGCAGCCAATAACCCTGATATGAAAAAAAAAAAATTTGTTACTTAGAAGCAGTTGTGAATAGATGGCACATAACTTAGTCAAGGAAACATTACAAAATACTTTGTAATTTTCACATGTTAATTGGTAGAAAGTCTTTTGGCACTATAAGCACTAACAAAATGACCAAGATCAAATATTCCTTTGAATTAAATCTTAAACAAACAAACAAAAAACTTCTGGAGCTTGCTAAAAGCTGAAAATCTCCTTTTGCTCTACATGTAAGAAATAATTATCATCCTAATTGCAAGCTTTTCTTGGAATTATGCTATGAATCATGGTCATTCAGAGGCAGGCCTTTAATTTCCTACCTCTTGCAGTTTGGAGCAGGGCGAGGAAGGTGCCAAGCAAAGGAACAGCTGGCAGAAGCAATCCTGAGGAAGTTCATTTCTTCCTGGTTGCTTTTAAACTGGTCTCCTACAGCAGCTGAAATTGCTTAGAGTCTTTACTGCTGTTGCACATCTTAAATTCTTACAGGATAGCTCAGCTATGGTCCTCTTCTCACTGCAACACAGCTTTTGGGAGAGCATCTTTAACTGGGGGAGCAGAAAGCTCAAGGAAGGGAGAGAAAACTACACAAATGAGTTACTTTACTATAAAGTGGGCACGGCACTTACTACTGTAAATTACTTTTTGCCTGAAGACCTTCCTTCTTCTCATTACAGAAAAAAGCATAAACCACCAGCATTTAAAATCATTCCTTGACCCAGTTCTTAGGTAGAAATCCCAAAGGTGAAAGATTTTCCTACAAGGGCAACAGTGGAACATGCTTCACATCTTCAAGCTAGTCACACCAATGTTGCAGCTATGAGCACAATGAGCACTATGAGCACAAAAAGCTAAATCCTCAACTTTTTTTTTTTTTCTTTTTTAATAAAAAAGTGCATAGCCAGTGCATTTAAGGCCAACTCAATGAAATTGTTGTGTGGAATCTTAATTTTCCCAAGAGCATTTGCTTCTGCAAGAATATGTGAGGATTCCACATATGTGGAGTAATATCTGTTTACTGTTCACCCGCGTTCAAGCTATTTTTCCCCAATCTACATATCCACATTTCAGCAACAGTTTCTTATGGAATAAGTGTGATGTATACATCTTAGGCTTCTCTTTACCTTCCTTCCTAACATTTTGTACTGCTAGTAGCAAAGCTAGATGTTTGGGACACATTTAGGAATGTCATTTATATGACCCATCTGAAATTATGAAAGATGGCACTTAAAGTTATTACAGTTGTTCATTTGTTTGCTTGTCTGGGTTGCACCTATTACTAAGCTGCTTCTGCAAACACAATATAAGGTATTTTTGAACTTTCAACTAAAATCCTGTGTAGAAATGTTCTAGATTTTTTTTTATGAATATTCATTATACTGTTCTTTAAAGTTGGATCAATCAACATCACATACTGTTTTGAAACCATACTTATGGAAGTCAGACCTTTTTTAATGTCTTAATAAGAAAAGCTAAGTAAGTGCTATCCAGCAACTGGCAGCAGCAGGTCTTTCATGTGCATTTAAATGTAGTACTTAATAGCACATATATTTCCTCAAAATAAAGATTGGTGTGAGGAAAAAAAGAAAATATTTAGTATCTTTACATTTTCACTCTGAAAATACAATCATTACTCTTTGGTTAAGAGCAGTATTGTAGTCAGGAGCCTGAAATACAGGAGTCTCCTCTGTATGGTTTAGTCTAACTACAGGAACCTACTCTAGTTTTCTGCTTCCACTGTAAAATGACCCCAAAGCTGCTCTAGCCCCTTCGGGTCGCTGTCAGCTCAGCTCCTCCAGCCGGCTCGTGGACAGCTCTGCTCCCCACTATCCCGTTCCACTCCTACGAATGTCTCGTTTCTCTGGGATGATCACTACTCCCTACCTACGTCAGCATCATCTTTACAAGTTTTTCAAATCACATCTGACATCACCTGTTACAAGTTAAGGCAGCAGAACTTCTTTGGCTGCATAACAAAATAAAAAAGGCAATACCCTAATGTATCTGCAGCAAGACACAATACTACTATCAATTCAGTCTGCATACAGACTTCTGTACAGAGCTCTAAAACATATAATTTTAATAAACCCATTAGGGAAATGTGTGATTTTTTTTTTCCTGAAAACAAATGCAAGATTTATACATATTATAAATTAACTGTTTTAGAGCAACAAAAAGTGGAAATGTTCTGGTAAATTTTGATTTGAAGAATTATTTGCCATCAGGACTCATAAATATCTGACACAATTAATACTATGAGCTTCTAATCCCAGGCAGTTAAGCATGAAAATAAATTTGTCCATTTCACTTGGAAAGGTTTAGTTTTTACCCACATGTTTATAGATTTTAATTTACTTATAAGCCATGTTTATAAGCACTCTAACCCAGATACATCTTTATTCCTTCAACAAGGATAAAATGTTTCATTTTAATACATCTATATTTTTTCAATTAAGAATATGCGTATGAAGCAAACTTTTAAGGAAAACGGAACACTATGCTTTCCTGAATGTATTCCATTTACCCTCCTGAAGTCTTATGATTCACACTCAGTAGCAGTTTTACTGCATGCAGTTTTAAGAGCACAGTGCCTAGCCTTTATTTGTATTACAAAGAGATCACCACGTTGGCTCGAGGTTGCAGAAGGTGCTGCTGGTGCCACTGATGCATATTCTCATCCTCAATTAAATATGAGCACAACTGCATCTATAATTTTACTTGCTTATGTATCTATATTTTCAACTCCAAATCAGGTAGCTAGGCACGTTAAGCAGCAGCATCATTACAGATACAATTAGTTATGACTCCCTTACCTCCATTGGTTATACTAAAATCTGGGTCATGGTAGAATGAAAAGGAGTTCACGACACTTGTTTAACGCTGCATCACATAATCATGGGAGCTACAGGCCCAATGCCACAAACACTCATCCCCATCGCAGTCCTGCTCTCTGCCCAGGTAAAGAGTGGGGGAAAAAGGAAGTGAGAGGAAGGGGTTTGCTGTTAACTTGGTTGAATTCCTCATCCCAGCTGATCAAGTCACCATTTGGAGTACAGGGATGCGCACAGTCTGAAAAATGGTCCTGGGGGGAAAAAACGCCTTTACACCAAACTGTCACTATACATTTTGTGGCAATGTGGTATCACAGCTGTCAATTTAAACACGTCTGGTAGAAGCTGGGTATGTACCCTCACTCGGAAAAACTGCAGTCTGCACACGATCTCTATATATGAAACAACTTCAATGAATTCAATACAGAAAGGGCAGCAGGATTCAGTACTTCACCGCAGTAATACTGAATAACAGGACCAAAGCCATAGTTGGAGTCAGTCTCTCATCCTACAAGAAAACAACTTTTATATGTTATCTTAAACATGTATTGGCAAAGAACCATTCCAGAAATTAACAACAGGATGCAGCTATATAAACTTGCATGCTGCTACTTTTTCTTTCACTTTCAGACTTTGAAAATGTGAACACTTCAACTAAGCAACATTTTTACTCATTTTGGGGCACACCAGACATTTTAGTTTGATTTGTCTGCAAAACAAAAAACTATATCTTGCAAATTTTTAAGCTAGAAGAAAAGAACTACCAAGAACCTGCAGCTTGTTAAAACAGAACTGAAAAATGACCCTGAATCACCCCCAATACATAGGCTCAGAAAGCCCAGGCCAGAACCTTGTTTTCTGTGGATTTGTATTAAAGAGAAACAACAAACACAGGCAGAAAGTCAGGAGATAATGTTTTTAAATCCCAGCTTTACCAGGTTTATCCTTTTTATGATCTTGCACATATCCCTTCTCCAATCTAAGTTTCCCTATATAAACGTAGCTGATAGTGCTTAACCAGTTTTGTCCTGAGCTTTCTTATCTACAGAGGAAGATTTCTTTAAAGTGGCGAGCATTCTTATCTGTGCCCTCATTGCAAGGATTTAAAGTTTAAGTAGCAAGAAAAAGTCAACAGTTTGCTTCCTTGAATATGCTACGGTCAGATGTTCCTCAAGATTTTGATCCTATTTCCCAAGGAGGAAATGGGCTCTAGCAGAGGAAAGATACAGGAGCTCCTTTTGTATCCATTATCTAATACTATAGAGATTAATCTTTACCAGCCACTGAGAAGTCATTCAAATGATCTCAGACGTTGCATGTGTCAGGAGCATTTAAATATTAATGTACAAACATGCACGTAACAGCCTGTGCAGCAACGTACTCATGCCATTATGCCAAGTCAGGAGTCAGGTCATGTCATTATGACGATGATAATGATGAGAGAAGGGAAGACTCCCAAAGAAGTCATTCCCCTTTTCAAATATCCATAAGAAAGATCTGCCCTGATGGTGAAATGTCATTTTAAGTAAGATGGCAAAGATATACTTCAAAGCCTGTGAGATAAAACAGAACAAAACATTAAAAGCTGTCATCTTTTGGGGATCAACCTATTCACCTTGCAGACACAAAGACAAAATGTCTTCATCTGGGGCCCGACCAGATTTTCAGAGCGATTAACAAACAAAAAGCGAAAAAAAAAAGAAAATAGAAAAGAATGTGTTGCTAACAGCTGTGTTACTCTGCTAGTTCAACTACACACACATTACAGTACAGTTTAAAATCTTTATGTTTGACGGAGAAGTAGAATTATAAACCTACTCACTTTTTCCACCCCAGGATTTCTACTACCCCCATACACAGCAACTTGAAAAAGAACAACAGAAAAACTAATGTTAGGACTGCAAATATTCCCTGTCTCCTACACGTGTTTCGATGTTACCTACAAAGATAAATCTTGTACGAGCGTCTACTGACTGCTCTGTTTGTACAGCCAGGAATGAATATTGTGCCTCTTTGCCCTTTTAATTGGAAGCTCCTGTTGAATTTCTTTCCCACTATCATTTCCTCCCCCAAATCCTTTCTGATCATCTTCCTTGCAATTATATCCTACTGCGTATGGTCTATGTTCCTTGAACACGGATACCTCATTCTATATGTAGATGAATAAAACTTTGTGATTGTAAGCTAGTTCCATTGAAACATCTCTGCTCTATACATCTGCCCAGTTGATCTGAACAATTCTACAATTTGAGAGATCCGCAACTGTCTTTTATGTATATAAAAACATACACACATATATATGCACACACACTTCCCAATTCAATGACAGCACTCAGGACCACGCATCCTACTAATCCCTGCACAAACAGGCTAGACATGTGCCTATGGACTTTGTTACGATTTGCCAACTTAATCCACCTAGTATGCAATTTATTGATTTGATTCAGTAAGTACTGGTTTATAGCAAGTGACGTGTCAATAAGACAAAAATACCTTGCGCGAAGGGTCTCCACTGTTCTGTTGTTGACTAAAGCCTGCCTAACTTTAGACACGCTGCCAGGAAAAGCAGTGGTCCAGTTCTTTTCAACTTTTCATTGTGCATCCCTCTCTTCCCTCAATACAGAACACAGTCTTTTTCTTGGCAAGGTGAGTTTCCAGCTCATCATGAAGCTACACAGTTGCTGGAGTCAATAGAAGGAAATGCACAGAAAGGAACAGACCTCCTATCCTTTAAGCTGTCTAAAATTGTGCTGCAATTTAAGTTATTTATAAAACCGAAACTTTGATATGAGAACGTTACAGGTAGGTGGTTTTATCCATCAATCCGTGATGCTGTTTCCATAGTGAGGCCCTGCTATTCATAAAATTCCATCCTGTTTCCAACAAAACTAACACACTTTCTTCCTTCAACGCCACAGTCCTATGTTACAGTACCAGCTTTGTACTGTAAGAAAATAATACACAGTAAAACCAACGTAAGACATAGTAAATGAGATATTGTCCATTTTCTAGAATATGCAATCCAATGTCTTTATTTTCCTAGCCGACTTCACCAGAGAAAATAAAAGGAAGATCTCTAACACCTCTCCAGGTCTGCTTCTCACTCTCTACCAACAAAACTCTAAACAGAAATGATAGCTGTAACACAGGAATTAAAATACATCATACACTAACCTCTCTTCTACCCAATATATTCTAGTGCCCATGTAGTTTTGCAAACTTCAAACTGATGTTGTTTTAATCTCTTGATTAAAGGCTTGATGAAGCCTTACATACTTCATTTAGGTAACTGCCATTTATTTTCTAAGTGAATGCAGTAATATGTAACTATTTTAACATCAGATAATTCACAGATTGAGACATAAAATATTTACCAAGCAACTGAAAGGGATGATCACTTCTAGGCTTTGAAGAATGACGTTAACCCAGTCTTCAGTGTGGGGTTCCATCTGAGAGTGCAGTATATTTACTGATGCAATAAAACACTGAGAAAAATCACAACTGAAAAGGATGACTGTACTTGCAGTTTTCATATAACTCAGATGCACTCAAAATAGGACTGATAAAATAGAAGTAAAAATTGAAGGAAGGAATTTTCCTTATAATAACATTATCCAAAGAAGCTGTAATGTAAGTTAGCTACAAATAATAAATTTTGAAGTGTGGTGTAATTCCACATGCAAGCTAACTGTTTTATCAGAAACACACACACTGCATCCTAAAATTGAAAGCTCGTCTAAAGGCACGGTCTTTGGATTTTAACAGTTATCTAGCAACTTTCTAACTCAAGATAATGACTAAAGGTCTGAGTGGTCTTTATGACAGATGACGCAAGCTACGAGCAGAAGAATAGTCTTTGAAGAAACGTACAACACAGATTCACTGCAAAATAAATAAAAACTTACTAGAAGTATGCCACCACTGTGGTTTTTCTCTGTTATGGAACCCAGACCTAAATAAACTGTTAAACACTTAGTGTAAAGGTATGCCAAACATTTCTCAGAACTTTCTTAAGGTCCCAACAAAGAACCAACCTTTTTTTTTTTTTTTTTTTTTTTGCAAAATGAGGCCTAGGTTAAATATTTTTTTTGGCTCCTCAAGATGGACTGAGAAGTTGGGCACTAGCTCCAGATCAGTTCTTGGACTCACATCAAACATTACCCTGTCATTTATCCAGTCAGTCAAAACAATGTTTTCCATCTAAACCTTTAATGTTTATGTCCTGAAAAACTGCTAATTGAATCCAGTTCTTGAAATCCATTTTTAATCTATACCATCTAATTTAGAGATAATGAACAAAAAAGATAAGTATTATACAATGATTGCAGAAGGAATCCTTTAATACTCAAGCCGGAACATAAGACTGCGAGTTTCATAAAGCCAAAGAAAATTAAGATTAAATAACATTTGTCAGTTTGAGAATAAACGTTTAAAAACACTGCAATATACAGATTCCTCTAATTCCAAACAGTTTTAGAATTCAAGAGTCCTTACACTGCTTTTCCAATCAAAAAGGGTAATCAAAACCACACAGAGCACTCAAAACTCATTCTAGGCAAGAGCTCGCAACATGTCAGTTCAATTCATAAAGTTCAATTCAGTGCTTATAACAGCTTTCCTTAAACATGTAAAACTTCCTCACAACAAATGACCTTATGTGAAACAATATGCAATTAACCAAAGCACAAAATACCTCCAGCATTTTTAACTTGAGAAATAGGCTGATGTTTCATATAAACTTCCAAAAAAACAGAACGGGTACTTGGCAACTGCAAACAGCTGCTGGAGCTGGAATAGTCCCTGTAAAGACAATTTTGTCTGCATCCTGCGTTCTACATATATCCTGCCTAAAATATATGACGACAAAAACGCAGCAGCACATCTTGGTGCTGTATCTGCTCCGTTTTGGAACTGACTGCACAATTACACAGCTCCCCAAACTCAGCAAGTAAAATTGCTGCTTACTTCTTGCTCACAGTCATAATCCCCCATAACATATTTACATTGTCACAGACAGGTGATTATATCCTTAATCCTTAATGAAAATAAAACAAATATAGAACATGAAATCCAAAGGTGAAAAAGGCAACTCCCTAAACAGGTATTTTCCGTACTTTTACATGGGGCTTCAGACCATTTGTTACATTTCAAAGATAAAGCAAGTCTGAACACTCTGGAAGAAGAAAAATAAAAGTAAAGCAATAACCTAAAGAGAAAGCTACAAAACACACCGTCAAACCAAGGCAGCACTGCTCCATGTATCAGTCCCAGCTATGCTTATTTTAAGAGTCTTATTTCTAAGTGCAATATACAGACACTCACAAATCTCCACAAGAACTAGATTAAAAATTTAGACCAAATATTACCAGAGTAAAACATAAGCACATACATTCATTTTCCCTGTAAAATATGTACATACACTTTGAAAAACTAAGAAAACACTTTTTTATTAGATATTACCCAAAAATATTTCAGATGCACCTAAAGCAAACATACCCACTCTCAGAATTTTTTAAGACTTATTGGGCCTTCTTTGCAAGCAGAACCACCATCCTGCTAGAACACACTTTTGAAGAGACAACAAAATTAGCAGTATTACCTATTATTTCTGAATCTCCCACTTCCACACAGTGACAACTTAGAACACAATGTCTTGTTTTGCTGGAAAGGGTCTACAATATTTTTCATTATGCTTTTAGGTCTTCTGTATTTTTTAATGAAAGCTCCAGGAACATTTTCAAGATTTTCTTCTCTAAACTTGTTTACCTGGGTTCTTATTGTAATATATATATATATACACATATATAAGTAAATAAAATAAAAGCAGGTCGTTCTGGGCTTTAGCACTAACTTAGTCCCCTTCTCCGCGTGCAGGTGAAGAGTTCGGGTGCTACCTAAAAACATGAGGGAAGACAAGGGATCTCCCCTGAGGAGGGATGAACGCAAGCGAGGTGGATACGATTTTAACTAAGGAAGTCGGCTTGGGAGGGGGGGAAAGAAACACAAACAAAGAGATCAAAA
>JAWLRI010000424.1:3322524-3407940 GCA_034781795.1 Crypturellus tataupa
ACAAACCCGCGGGACGGGACGGGACGGGACGGGGCTGCCCCCCCGAGCGCCTTCACTTCTCGGAGAGCGATTTTCCCTCTTCCCGGGGTGTGCAAAAGGGAGACGGGAGCTTGGCCCTGAGGCGGTGGATCCAGCACCTGAAGTGGGTCTCCGGGTTCTAGACATGAAAAATCCGGGATGGCAGCGCAAAAGGACCGTGCGAGCAAGCGCGCAAGGCCATGGAGCGCCACAGAGGTGTCCGGTCACGCTACCGGGAGCGGGTAGTGCTCTGTGTGGATGTGGAAACCATTACACCTTGGGCTGCTTCGCAGGCGCCCGGCGCTCCATGGGAGCGAACGGTTGGTGGGGGCAAAGCAGGAACCTCATGAAGGGAAGAGCGGCCTCAGACCCGATTTTCCTCCCAGCCCTTGGAGGAACCGGGACTCTTTGAGGGACTTTGCAGGGTGAAGGCCACGGGCCCTCCGGCAGAGCCCTGGACGTTGCCACAGCTGCCTTCCTAGGAGAAGACTGGCCTAGCTAATAAGCCACACGCCTCTTCTTACTAATAACCCCACTAATACGTTATGTGCTCAGCACCAGCTCAGCAGCAGCATCACGGCACAGGCAGCCGCACAGGGAGTCATAGATCAGCCCATGGGTGACGAGGCGAATGGAGGAGGAAAATGAGACCCACGCGGCACAGGGTTTATCATATCGCTTCTACCGAACCCGGGCAAAGTCACCCAGAAGGTCGAGCCGGACCATAAATGTACCTGGAGTTGTCCGATCTGGGCTGTATAAAGTCAAACCCGGGTCCGCTTAGAAGTGGGATGTGGTTCTGGGAGCACCAGGTTGTGCAGACCCAAATCCCCCTCCTTCGGCAGCAGGATGTTCCAGGAGGAAAAATGCTGTTTTCCTGTTGCAGCGGTGCCACTGTTGCCGTTAATCCACCTGGGAATGGGGGAATCCTGGGACGGAGCCCCTTCCTCCTACAGAACTGTTTCTCTTTCCTGTGCAATACCTATTTAATAACAAAACAAGTGCTTGTAATGAACCTTTCTTTACAGGATAGACAAAGCATAAGAGAAAATGCACTGATTTATTGCTTAGCCATTATTTCAAGCAAAGAGAACTTAAGTAAACCAAAATATACTTCAAAGTGCAATCATACCTGATGTTACACTTTATGTGCCGTACTGAAATGGTTAAAAACTTACTTACATAAATACACATACACACACACACCTCAGACATTCCAGGCGTCCTGGATTCCTGCATTAACAGAGAAAAAATCAGCTTTAATAATTTAAAGTCATATTAAAGTTTCAATCTCTTGCATATTCATGCAGCCAGGGTATTAGGCTTTTGTAAAACCAACTGTGTAAAGCAAATGGCAGCTGCTTTGCAAATATTGCAACATTACCTGGCCACTGAATAGAAAAACAAAATATGAAGCCACTGTTCACATGCTTCGCATATTTCTAGGCTACAGTAGATTTTTCTAACATGTAATGATTATTTGTTTCTAGTGTCTTGCAGTGCACTCTGGACCCAGCATGCAATAATTATGATATAATTTGACAAAAACATTTAAGATTTGATTAAATATAGTAATTGACTATGCTACACGATCTTTTTCTAATCGATAATTAGTGTGAAAGATACTAATAGCAATGCCATTTTTAGAAAATATTGGGATTAAATATAGCATTTGACTGCTCAGTAGGTATATGAACATTTTAATATTCTTATTAAAAGTGCTTTTTAAAAGTCACGAACTGTAATGTAATCTCATGTGGATTTTTTGGAATGCAACTTACCAAATTATAACATTCTAAGATTCCTGAACAAGATTCTTGAACAAGCTGCTCATATTTTAATGAAAATACCCCAAGAATTGCACTATATTAAGTGACAATCCATGCATTTGAGATACTGTATAAAATGTTTTGACTGCAAGAAAAGGGTCAGGACTGTGTCCTCTTATCAACCGATGTGAGTAAAAATGAGACCAGTTTGCACTTGGACAGATAAATACATCAGATGCAAAATGCGCTCTTCTTTCATTCTGGTTTTGTGAGAGCTTTGCTATGAATGTTGGCTGCATGTTCTACAGATTTTTCCATCCCATTATATCTCACAATTCTATGGGGTAATCAGTATTTCTATTTGTTTTTCACTCTTAAGTGAAATCGCTAAACAGAGTTTAAGAGCAGAAGCTCAATGCAGATCTGAACCTGTGCAAAAACTGCAGTGAGCAGCGGTCAGGAAGCATCGCAGAGCGCCAAGAGCTGCAGGCCACGTGGGAGACCAAAGACTGACAGTACCTGAAGGTAATAAAAGAATTCCCTATCCCTTAAGTTCTCAAAATATCTTTACATTAAAATAGTAGCTACCTGGGTGATGCTGCTTTGGTTGTATAAACCAAGCATTTATATATATTTTGTCTTGGGGTATTACCATTTCGAGGATGAGAATAGGTCTCACACTTCACAGAGCTGATCTTGTGAGGTAAGCAAGTAAATGTCAGCATTTACTTGCTGACAAGTGATCTGAGCTTCACTCAAAGCTGATATCATTGAGGAACAAATCCTTTCAGGATGAGGTAGCCAGCTCGGATCCGGAGGGAAGGGAGTGCCTTGCATCACCCCACAGCTCACTTTCTGGATGGCAGCCTCGCTGCCGGACTCACCGAGTTCCAGCAGTTAGCAATGGAGACACAGGCTCAAGGGTTGCACGAAACGTATATAAAGGAGTATATAAGATCAACCATCTTCAGGACTCTAATGAGGTTGAGGAACACTCCAAAAGCACAACGAAATGTAGTGGTTGGTATCATGTTAATAAAACTTTTGGAAAAAAAATCTGTAGAAATATAAATACTCCTTTTGTTCCATGGCTGCACAAAAAAGAGCTTTGATTCCTGAATTTCCCAATAGGCAGAAAAAGAAGGCTTTGCATTCAGATAGTTCTCAAAGGATTTAGAGGTTTTGGACACTGGAAAATGTGAACAAATGTCTTTAACCAAACAGTGCTCATTTTCAGAAGAGGATATTCGTAGTTAGCTTTTTTGAGACAAGATCCTCTCCGTCGTTAGAAAAAGAATATATTGGAAACTCATTCCTCAGCATGTGGTATGTGTTCAAAGCACATCAACATGTAAGAATTACATTCCATTTCTTTCTGTATAGAGGTTTAATCACACCACATTCCTCTAGCAGTAATGAGAGCTGGCTAGTGTTATACCACATTCTTCTCTAGCTTCTGTGATGATATCAGGAAAGCAAGAGAGTCCTGACCCTATTGGTTTTGTGAATAAACGGTATTCTTCATTGAAAGAACAACAAAAAAAGTATACTTAGAATTCTGTGTTGTATTTCTTCCTACTAGTCTCTCTTTACACAATTTCCAATAGCCTATCCTGGTGTGATTTAGAAATGCCATCACTACAGATCATAGTGTTAAAACAATCAGAGGAGAATTATACTGCTATTTTCTTTTTCTCGGTGATGTATTCCCATTGTGTTGGCAACTGCTAATGCCAAATGTCTATTACTACCACCTAACAGTCTAGTTCTGAGAAGAAAAATGCTATAGCATTATCACCTAGGCAAGCCCATTAGGATTTATTGAGTCCAATTTGATCCGCAGAAAAAAAAAATGAAATCTTTGCACAAGTCTGACCCCATTCTTATCATATTTTTAATTAAAGTTCTGTATTTCATAAAAAAACAACTGCATGAAGTGATGAACATTTATCAGTGTTCTCTATCCCTTTCCTATTTTGCCTGATTAACTAATTCACTTTCAAGGCATTCCTGTTTACCTCCATGCATGCAAAAGATTTGCTGCGTTTCCTGCCATCACACTGTGTTCCACACTAACATGTTCTCCCCATCCCAAGGCCATTTCCATGACAAACAGCAAGAGTCTTCAAAGCAAGGACTCTCTCTTGTCATGTTAATGCAGCGTCAAATACCAAGTAGGTCATACCTGAGCTGATATCCCAATACACTACTCAGTAAAATCTAGTCATTAATATTAAACTTACGACATCAAACTCCGATTCCAACATCTTATGAAAACTGGAATCTGGACAAACTATTTCTCAAAAGTGCAATGGTCACAGGGAGCCCTTTCCTTTAAATATAGGCAAAATGCTCACTGTGATGAAATAGTAAGAGATCAGCTTGCTTCACTGTCTGAAAGATAACGAAACAAAAGGTGTCTTGCTTTTGCTGGCCTTACTCAGCTCGCAGAATCTTTTCCTGCCTCACTAATTTCCAGAGATCACAACTTGCCGATGCCACCTAGAATGCAGCTCTCCTGCAATCTTGCTCAGCCCCAAGTTACTCCATCAACATCTTTGACTGCAAAGGGCACCATTCTCCCTGCTTGTCCCTTTGGCACAGTTTTTTTCTTGTAATCTTTCTTTAATCCTTTCATAACTTCTTATTATAGCAAGGGTACTTTCTAAATCCATGCAGATCCAATCACGTTTTCGGCTTGTACCAACATGGATTTCTGTCCTCTCTGAAGTTATTTTATTATCAGCCCTACTGCTACTCCGTACAAAAGCATTAAACTCATCTACTGAAGTTATATAAGTACTTCTGCATTTGAGGAAGGGACGGTTTAATTTTGCACACCATTTCTTATTTTTTTGGGGAGAGGAGTATGAAAATTGCCAGGCTGGAGCACTGTTTTAGATGCTGAGAATTATGGTGGACCAAATAACTGCATTAAAGCATTCAGATGCACATGCCCAAATAGCTAGTTTAGGTTTGACATTACTACTGAGAAGCAGAGGGAGTTAACCCAGCAATGGGAGACACCTACCCGAGTTACATGGTGAAGAAACATGTCTAGACAGACTCTGGTTCTCACTTAGACTCCCTTTGGCATGCAGAGACAATGTTTATGCAAGAGGTCAAGATTCAATCCATTCCTAAGCTAGAGAGCACGATGAAGCTTTTCAGGAGAAGAAACTCGGAAGGAAATCTCCACCCGTGTACCGGCTACTGAGAGGGGACAGAAGCTTAGAGCAGCAGACACCATAGTCCTCTGAGACAGGATGTGTCTTGGGGAAATGATGTGTCTCTGAAGGGAAATGACTGCAGCTGTGGCTACAAAAAAAGAAAAAAAAAAAAAACATGAGCTCCTATATCACAGGATTTTCCAGTGGTTAGTCACTAAGATAACTTCTAAGTCCATCCATCCAGAACAGATTAGTAACTGATGCACAGATATTCCATACACTTTAGCCATCTTATTTCCTCATCGTGTCCTACAGAGCAGCACTGTCCCGATGTGACTTTAGAAGAGGCAGATTTTAGAGAGTAGATGGGCACTGATGCAGAATAAGGAGATGCAGTGCATTTCGTGCTATTGCTAGCTGGAGGCTAAAAATCACTTTCTTAAAGAGGTAAATCTATCCTTCATTTAAAGTGAGAAATCATGCCCTGACACTTGGACAAATGACAGGAAATCAAATGTATTTTATTCTTCACACCTGTGTTCCAACCCCAGCCCTGTTTCCCAGCTGAGTCAGCACCGTTTGCTGCTCTTGGATATACGGTGCCCCATAACTTACGAGCTACAGGTTTTGGGTAGCATTTTTAACAGTCTAGCAGAGTCGGCAGAGCCTAGTTTCAGGTGCTAAGTGTTACTGAACCCCACTAAGATGTCCCGAATTGCATGTTCCATCATGTAAGTACTCCCTAGGCCTTTCTTGGATTGCGCTGTGGATGAAGCAATTGCAGAATCTTATCCTTAGATGATTTATTTGACCAGTATAAACAGGTCCCTAAAAAACTAAGATCTTAGAGAAAGACAGTTGGAAATGGTCTCCTCTGAGTGACATGTATCAAGAAGTTACTACTGCAGTACAACATCTGTCTTCAGATATTGTCTGATTCGAATTGACACAATGTGTGTTTGTCCCAGTAGGATTCAGCTTAGACAAATGAAGTGTTATCAGAAAGACTGTCAGGCCAAGCAGCTATTTAAAAGAGTTGACGTATAGAACTGCTTGCAACCAAACCATATTACTTAGCTACTAAGGAAATAGCAACTCTTCTCCAATCTTTCCTATCCCCTGTTGCCCAGCATCAATTTGAAATAATAATTCTGCTGTCTGCAAAAGATGAGCTGTGAGATCTCCTGCACTGTTTGTCTCTCCAAGTCTTAATTACGCTGATGCTGAGAGCAGGGTGCCACCGACATTGATGCCAAAAACTGACTCAGTCCTGCTGCTATAAATTCCCCCCTTAGACACTGTTTATCAACAGTGGTGCATTGGAAGGTAGCTGCCTTATTAAATCAATCTCCTGGTCAGCCGAGTTAGCATCCTGCTTGAGCCACAGCCAGTATTTAATGCTTTGGACGAAGTAAAAAATGTTCTATGATGCACCTTCCATCTCTGCAGCCAAGAAAAGCAGAGATGCTTTCCTGAACCCCAAGGAATTCCAGAACAATATCTGACAATTCTGAACACTTTGACATAATTAACTTCTTCTCATTGGTCTTTGTTACTTATCTAGATATTCAGGGATTAAACCCCCATGTTTCTGGCTTTACAGAATTCCATAAGCGTCAGGGGTTAAGATGAGGTTTTTAAGGGGGCCAATTTATCTCATACCGATCTATTGTGGGGACTGTGTGAGCGCTACTAGAGGCAAATACTGACATGGAAATGCAATGAGGTTGGTGACAGACTCTTCTATATAGCTTTGACCAAGAAAGAAAGCACCTTGGAGCAGAGCAAACCGTTTAAACTAAAGAGCCCTCACCTTGTAGTTCTGATTTTCTCTCTAAGTCCTCCGAACCTTTTCATATGTCTCATAAAAGTTTCTTCCAGAGATTTCAGCTCAAAGGATGAGATTAATTCCAGGAGAATTATCAAATTATGATGATACCATGTTCCTTGACTCTGCAGGGCTCAAAACCAAAATTTGCCAACAAAACTTTAACCCTCACAGGATTATAATCTGCTGCAAAAAGGAGGCAATGACCAGGGTACAGAATAAGTAGACCCCAAATGTGCACACACATATATACTCACGTGGCTTGTGAATTACTGAAAAGAACCAAGGCTTACCAGCTTCTGAAGCACTGAGGTTAATCCTCTCCTCTGGGTTTCATGTTAACAAAATTGTATACATTTAAACACATTACATAAAACTCTATAATTTTACTGCATGATTCCATTTAATAAACAATCCTCAGGCCCTCTCCACTAACTCTTCTTGAACTGCAGCAATATTAACCACCTTCCAAATGTGTACTAGCCTTTTTTGTACTTTCCTTTAACAGGATCTCCCACAGGTCCCCCATGAAAGTGATTTAGAAGGACTTAAGATAGTTACCTCTAAAAACAGTTTCATCCTAAAAATGGTAAAGTCGCAAGCCAGATGAAAATAGCACAGATAATTAAGTAGGTTAGTAGGGCTGATGAAATGCCAGAAGTGACTTAAAGCAAAATCTGTCACCATGTATCTTGAATCATTCTTTTATTCCACTTTTCAAATCCTTTAGAAATATAACAGAAAACCTCATTTTTTTTTCTTTTTTCTTCCTCTCCTTGAGGAGCAATTGGTCTGATTAATCAGTACATGTACTAAAAATACGAGGCCTTACTCCTGTAATCAGATGCAACCATCCTGCAAGCAGATGCATACAGCCTTTATACTCATGTGCATTCAATTCACTGGCTGCAGCTTTGCTTTTTGAGCAAATGCCATATCTAATTTGTTCTGCAAAGTGCATTGCTCAGTTTGGTTGCTACAAATATAACAAGCCCTTGGAATATATTGCTGGAATGACATTAGGTTCTGATTTGAGTCTAGTCCTCTGTTAGTTAGCTATGAGGAAGCAAGCTTTCCATTTAACTAAATATTTTTGTCATGTTTATTCATAACTTTTTGTTGCTTTGTAACTATGGCATATTAAATTCTGTTGACTGTTACAAATCCACTGTGCGATATAGCAGATCAAATTCTGTATTTTGCAGCAGCTTACAAATACTTGCGTAGGCCTTTGCTTATAATGAAAAATGCTTTTGAGGTAGTCTGGACAAAAACTGCTTGCAGGAATGGTCTGGATCTAATGTCTTCCATAACTTGTAGGATTATTTAGTTGCTATTAAAATGTTATTTATTAAAAATGTACATTAAGATGTAAAATTGTTATTCTTTCTCAAATCTCTCCTTTTTATGTTCTGATTTAAATTAAGTCTAGAGCATTTGGTACCGTTCCTCCGCTAGTTACTGTTTTTCTTTTCTAATCCATGTCTGGGTACAGTCTGCAGGTGTTGATATGCGCTTAAGTACAGATGGGATAATAGCTGCAGTTGGGGAAATATATACATTTTTTTCCCCTATGTAGGATTCCTGCTTAATTCAAGTTAAATTTTGCCAAGCTGTTCTTTTAAAATGGAATGTGAATGTCCAGCAACCCCCTCATCCTGCTTCACATTTCTATATTGGTAATGTTCTCTCTCCTGTAAGTTAGATGGACTGCAACAATGTTATTTTTTTTGAGCCAGTAGGGGAAAGGAAATGACATATGGATAAAATTCAAGTCCCTCCTCGTTCTTAGAGAGTCTATCCAGAAAGTCAGAATGCTGAGCTCAGTCCAAGTGTCATTTCCTGCTCAGAATTGGTAAGGGGAGTTGAGGGTGGGAAGAAAGAGGGATCTGTAACATTAAATTGCTGCTTCTGATTAACAGGCACATTCTGCAAATGATTTCATAGTATTTCTTTGAACAGAACTGAATGTCTACAGCCCAAATATGTGCAGCAATCCACTGATGAAAGAGCTATTTTTGCATCTGTTTCATATAGTGGATAAGACTGCAGCAATGTAGATGATGGAAATGTGCTTTGGAGATCATTCAAGATTTGCTGATAGCTCCATCTCTCCGCTCTTGCACATGCACACAAAGCACAGCTACATGCTCCTGCTATTACAGCTATTCTACCACTGTGAACCTGTACACAATCCAACTTGTTACAGAGAACACAAGGCAGCCTTCTACCATTACTGTAAGAAATAATCCCACTTTCAAAAACTGATCCCATGGTTTCCATTCCACATGGCAGCGCAAACTGAGAAATGAAATGAAGTAGAGCACTTTCTCCAAATACTGCCTCTTTTGTTGAGCTTGGGGGTACAACCCAACCCCTTGTCCCAGTGAAGTCAACACCCGTGCTTTTGCCATTAGCATGTCAGGCAGCTGAACTCCCTTCCAGCTGTAAGATTTCTACATCACTTCAGGATTTGGCCCATTCTATTATTTAAATGATCAGCACAGCATTTTAATGTGGTTACACAAGTTTAGCTTAATAAGAATTAACAGGATTTTTCTCCACCCTGTCTTAAAGGATGAAGAAAAGAGGAAAAATTAAATCTCAACTTTACTTCCCTCCCTCTAATGAGGCTCCCTAGGGCAGAGGGTGAACTGCAGCCTGGAAACAGGCCACGGCTCTTCCACGAAATCTTCGGGCTTCTACGGAAGAGTGGTCGTTTCCTGGAGCCAGTGTGAGACAGACAATGCTCTACAGTCAGCAAGAGGACTGGAATCCAGTGACCCCTGGTCCAGATGGAGCGATACAAAACTCATGACAAATTCTTAGCCACCTACATGCCGACTGGGTTAGGGACATGCTACAGCCCTAAGGAGGAAGCGTTTTCCAAACACAAGCGGTAGCTTTACACACTTGTAGCATGGAGCGTTCTTTTGAATGCAGCTGGCTGAGGCTGGCACTGAGGCTAGATGCACACTGGCCAGTCAAGTGCAGGTGGAGGGCTTGCCTAATCCTCTTAGGCTTCAGCTCCCCTGCCCCACACATTGCCCTCAATATAAATCAATTTTAAAGATTTCAACCCTTGAGGCTATAATTACGGAGTTCCTATGATATTTGAAATGAGAGTGTCAACTTCTTAGTATTCACTACTTGTTTCAAATGACAGCGCTTTTTCCCCAAAATCGGATACACCGCCTTTGTTCAGCCTTGTGCTCAAACTATTATATTGTACCTTATCACGGATGAGATGCAACATTCCTGAGCTAATCTTATACTCAGCAAAAGGTCTGATCTTGACCAGAGGTCCTAGGCATTAACTAGAGAAAGGGACACGAGGATTCCTGGGTTCCAAGCTACTTCTCTCAGCTACTCTCCAGATATTTATGGATGACTTTCTTGCATCTCAGTTTCCTTTGCTGCAAAAAGGAGCTAGAAACAGAAGAGACTTGTGTGAATTCCTTTTCTTGTAAACTTAGAGCTATTCCTTTTCAATGATACACTATTGTTTATTCCTGTGTAATTTTGAATCACTTTAAGGAGTAGCAGGAAACAGCTATTCCATAAACTAACTCCTGGAGCAAACACAATGAAACTTCTGTTATTTTGACCACATTAGCACTAGCAATTGCTCAGTTTAAACAGTTCTTCATTTAGGGGAGAAAAAGAAGATACTATTGAACAACTGTGCAAAGGCTCTGTTCTCCTTCCAGAGCCTAACATTTTGGAAACACAGTCACCAGGGTAGTACTTCCTAAATGAGAATTTCAGAGGTGGTTGCACGTGCTGGGACCTTAAACTGAAATCCCACCATCACTCCACAGCTAAAACAGCATTAGCAACAATCACATTCCAAGCCGGTTGATGTCAGCAGGGGTCTGTTGTTATTGTTCTAGGCACACAGGAGTCTGCAGAGCAGCTTATAAGGCACCAGGCATTTATACCAGCCCTTATCCCGAATTAGGCGTTTATTGGATAAAGAAGTCTAATTCTTAAGCAGAATCAAGAACTAGCAGTGATAATTCTCCTCTCTCCTTCTGTTTCCACCATTTTTAAGACTGAGATTAGCCTAATATGACTGACTATGAATCTAACCTCAGAAATAGTTTGCATTTTCTTAGAATAAGGGAGTGACTCACCCCAGTCACTTACTCATAATCACTGTAGATCACTGCTCGTGGAAACATATGCTGCCAAGAACAGGACTCACTGCTGGATAGGCTGAATAAATTTTTCTTGGATAAACACAATCTTGGTCCCCAGAAAGTTAATTAAGCCACTGAGCTGTCAGGCATCTAGGGAAGATTTTACAGTGTTCTGTTATTAACTCAAGATAGTAGATAGTTCTGAAACAAGCAGCTCAGGAAAAAAAAAAAAGAGCTAGTGCTATCCAGTGAGCTTTCTACATTCTCATCCTTTTTTAGGTACTGAGAAGACTAAATGAAGATAAACAAATATACACTCTAAACATATCTTTCCTCATTTTAATTGTCTAGAGTAATAATGCTTTAACATAACCCTTTTTAAGGATTAAATCTTACAAAAGTATTTGTGTTAAATACTCAGGAATTCATACTTTTTTTTCCTGTAACTACAGGAGACAGAGTGGATTTTTATACCAGTATTTTCTTAATATGACAACATATATCATCATACCTGAATGCCTCCATACTGGAAGAAACTCTTCATCCTCTTAAAGAGAAAAGGGAGAGTTAGGTTGCCTGTAGCACCCTCTATTGGAAGATGTAGTATTTTATGGAGTTCAAAAACAGAAGTTCCTTGATACATTCCACAAGTTCTTGGGCCATCATCCCTCTAAACCCATCCCAACAGTGTATGCATCAGGGGGTAAAGCTGACTTAACTGTTACTTTTACATAGTTCCACCTCCCTCAGCTCATCACCATGTCTTTACCTGTGGCTTTCCCACAGCTGGTTGGTACCACCTGCTGTTTTGCTCATTGCAGCAAGAGGGAGACAGAATAGGAATGTGCCACTGCTATATTCCAAGTCTCATCCCTCAGACCAGAGCTACCCCTCACCACCTAACTCCCTCAAGCAGAAGAGGCAATAGGATTAATACTCACTGACCAGATTGTCTTTGAAGAACTTGAAAATAAAGCTTATTACTTGTGGCAGCTTCATTTGGAGCTAAATAAGGAACATTAATCTGGGGCAATCAACATCAGGAAAAATCAACATAAACCAGTACAGGGCACACTGAAGCTACAAAACTGCATTTTGCAAAAAGTAAAATTTACAACTTTGTGTTGATCTTACCTGTTAGAAAATAAGTGTTTTTTCTGTGGTGACACCTAAGCTACATAGGGGAACTCACAAACAGGCTTAAAGATAGCCCAGTAGAATTATACTTATGTTGGATTTATTCTGAGCCAATATTGCCACACAAGTGGTTGGGCTACAGTAGATTCCAAAGCGAGGACTTCATTTTTTGCTTTCTATAGGAAGCAATTGTTTGAGAGAATTTCTTCTTTAACTGAAGATACTGACAAAGAAGAAAGCTGGTCAACTCCTACACTGTAAAGCACAAGGCTCCACACAAATAGCAGTAGCCACACAATATCTGTAAGTCAATAAACCAATAGTATTTACAAGAACTTTTTTTTTTTTTTTTAAAGGAAAAGCAGTAGACACCTTCTAGACCATTACTCGCCATTAGGTAGTACTATGTCTAAGTCTTACTTATCAGGAAGATATACAGAATTCAGCTATGAACTGATATACAAATCCATGCCAAGACACAGAGAGAAGCAGAATTGCACTTGTCCTGTAGTAATAATATTTTGATATGCATAAAGTCAGAGTCCACAATGACACAGCTGTTTTAAATCCAGCAACTTGAGAAGTTAGAGCTGCACTCATACAGCAATGCATTTTCATCAAATCTCTTCAAAGAACAATTGACACAGTTCAGTCTGATGTACTGATACCATTTTATTGAACTTCAATCATAAAACCCCTTTAAAAGCCTATTCAGCATGTTCATTACTGTAATAGGTCATGTAGAGTGTAATAGGTTACATAGAGGTTACACAGAGCAGTAGCTCACGCTTTGAGAACACTGTATTATCCCTTTGCATTCTTATCATCCCTGAGAGGGACAGCAAGAGTCAGAAAAACAGTGAGTATTTACAAGTATACAGCAGAAAGAATGAAGTTTACAGTTAGAAATTCACATCCTATGTACAGTTTTGAACTGTTCAAGTATGTTTCAGTTGGACAAAGTGCTACAGGGTCACAAAAAAAAATCTGTAAAAAGAAAAGGAGATATTAAGACATAAAAATGGCAACCATTTGGGTACCAAACAATGTGTTGGTAGTCGCAGCATGTGCAAAATCTAAAAGTTGAAAGTGTCTGGAGTACTGCCAGGAATTTGGAAAGTGTAGCTGGCAGCAGTAGATTCTGGTACAACATTTTGGTCTTCTTCCTCCTAGAAAAAAAGAGAAAAGAGAGTGTCATGGTATTTTAGCCAAGTAATTAATAAAACTAGAATACAAAATACAAGTCAGGAGAAATGCTCTCCCATTGCCACTTACTTCTGCCGAGAAGTATTTCTCAATCAGGGTTGATGAAGCTTTGTACACTTGTTCATTTTCATGCGATTGAAGAGCTTCAATTTTGTCTAGACCTCCACACTCTTCAATCATGAGACAGAGTTTTTCGGTCTCATTAATCTTCTCTGCAGCCTGCAAGAGAAACAAGAGACTTTTGCTGTCTTGCATCAGCACTAATTAGATGAAAACCATTAGCAACCACCCAGGCTATAATGGAGTATGCTGCATCCACATACCAGGAAGATATTGGAGACAGCATCCAGAATAACCAGCACAGTTTTGCTGTCTTTAGCTGAGAGGAGGTTCAGTAGAGGTTCAACAACACCAGCCTGAACAAGATATATGATCTGGTCAATTGTTCCACCACTTGTATAATTAGTCACAGCCCACACAGCTTCCTTTTGAGATTTGAAATCCCCCTGTGAAGGCAAAAGTAGAGTATTTTAACAGACAGGAATGGTAATGGCAAAACTCAACATAATACGCAGAGCTTTTGATTACCTTTCGCAGAATACCAATGAGATAAGGAACAAGCCCATGATCTACAACTCGCTGAATCTGGTCCTGACGTCCAGCAGTGATGTTGGACATTGTCCAAGCTGCTTCTTTTTGAATGTTGTTCTTGTGATGAGAAAGGAGGCTTGGAAAGACACTTAATGCTCCTGAATCAATTACAATTTGAGTCTGCTCGTCAGTACCAGTGACAATGTTTCCTATAGCTCTTAATGAAGGAGTCTGGAAGGAGACACGAAAATTTGTCAGAGAAGAGTGTCATTTAAGTCATATGTGCACAAACATGGCTATGCTTGCTGCCCCCTTGCTCTAGCCTTCCTGGTTAACTGCATGATATGATCTGAGGATAATTTGTGAACAATTGTCACTTATGAAGCTTAAGAAACCAAGCTTCCTAAACATTAATGTACTTTTCATTATACAATAATTACAGTATACCTTGCAGAGACCCCACTCCCAAACACTAGCTCTAAAATTTGGATTTCCAGTAGTACTGTAGAGTTAAAACTGACTTTACAAATACTCACTATTATGCTGAGCTATGCGTTAAGCCATTGATTATGCTAAGAATTTTGACAGTCATTAAGAGTAACAACCTATGCCTCATCGGGGGCAGCTGTCTTCAAGAGAGGCTTGAGCTTCTATCTATAGAAAACCTGGAGTTATCATCCAATTTCTGTATGAGAAACACCACTGGGTTGGTTACATGAGTACTAGTCTAGTAGAAGTTTGTTACTTCACCCAAGGGACAGCAACCCAGATGCTCGCTTACCACTATTGGCAGCTCACTACATCCTAGCAGTTTCACAAGTTGTGGTACCAGTCCTGTTTTCACAACAACTTCTATTCTGTCATTGGAACCATCTGTTAAGTAGGACAGTGCCCAGCACGTGTCTGCTAACACCTCATGATCGTCATGGTGCAAGAGTCGAACCAGAGCTGGAAGAATCTGCTCAATAGCTTCTATGGGTGGTGCAGGGTTCTTATTACGACACAGGTTTGAGAGTGTCCAGGTAATATTGCGTAAATATCCAGACTGCAAGAATTTAAGTAAACAGTTAGCAACCATTTAGTTAATCACTTTGAATAAAGTCATAACAGTACTAATTGAACATATTGCTCACTTACAGCCAGAGAAGAGAGATCAGGAACAGCTAGTAGGGACAGCAAGGGGTCAATTGCACCAAATTTAATAACCAGGTCTCTGTAGATAGAGCCATCCCCTGGAAAAAAAAAAATAAAATAAGCCACACAGGACTGGTAAGGTATGTATACACTCATTTCATGTCAAATGATGAAAGCTGCTACTGTTGATAAAGGCTAGATAACACAGAAGTCTAACCAGACTAGTGAACTTCATTTAATTTATGTTGGAAAAGAGAGGTCAGCATATATTTTCTATACAATTTTTAAGGATGTGTTGCAATTCTTGGTTACACAGTGAAGCTCTAGTACACCAATACTTTCACCACAGTAAGTAGCTGTTCCTTCTAAAGGAGATATAGTTTGGGAACCATCTGCTTTTTTTCTTCCCTCAAGGAAGGAGGCTGAGCAGTACTCAATTCTTACATCACAAAAGTCAATTTAGATATGAGAAGATTCCTATGTTTAGCATGGCCATACAGCTCTATTAAAATTGAATTGAGATACTGATAGGAAATCTATGCATTAGAAATCCACAGACTTTCAGGTGTTGCAAGAAGTCAGATGCCATATGAGGACATAAGACATTGTCCATAGCATGCTCAGCATTGTAGGGCATGTTTATTCCTGCAAGACATTAAGGCAGGAGTTCCTAAAGAGCTCAGCACACTACACATGACATGCGAACAGTCATGTCCTCCCATTTCAAACAACTGTTTGAAATGGAGAAGTTGCGCAGCAGACAGACATACCTGCAATGTTTCCCAAGGCCCACACAGCCTGTTCACTGATGTGAGCATGAGGAGAAGTCAGCAGTGAAATAAAGGCTGGAATGGCCCCGCCATCTACTACAGCCTTCGTTTGCTCTGAGGTGCCAGAAGCAATATTGGTAAGTGCCCAGGCAGATTCAAACTGAATAGGACTGCAGTCTGCTCTCCCCAAGAAGGAGACAAATTTTGGAATCAAACCAGCTCGAATTATGTTATCTATGGGGGGCTGCTTCTCTCTTGAGAGGAGTCTCCTAAGGAGGAAAGACAAACAGGAGGTGTTATTTCCACCTGCAGAGATCTGCAGTCTAGAAACACTCATTAAAAAAGTCATTTCAAGACACTTGGTTCAGAAGACAACCCAACAAGGCATGAAAAGAAAATTGAGCTAAGCTACAGATAGGCTCAACACTAGCATGTAAAGCTAGTTAGGATTGCTCCTGGCCTGTCTTCACTTTGAGACACTCTGTTCAACTTCTGAAATGGAGTCATGGTACATTTGGACTGCTAAGACATTTCTCAGCATTAAGAAGGATAAGAACTGTCAGAAGCAACACTAGAGCAATATACAGGCTTTCTACAGTGTAATTTGACATATTTCTAGGTCCAGTTACTTGACTGTTCGCTTAATTCCAAGGCAGATTACTGCATTCAAATATAGGTAGGTGTGGACACAGTTTAGAAAATAAGGTATTTCACTATTGTTTGTTTTACCAGATTAAAGCCACTTGAAACCAAGGAGCCTGAACAATTCACTAAGTAGTAATTGAAGACCCATGGTTTAGATAAAGCTGTGCATGGGACCGAGTTAAACTTAAAATTATTATATTATAATTAAGGCCAATTCAGGCATTTATTGACATGCTCGATCAGCAGAGCTTTAGTTGCTGCCGTAGGCAGAGACTTAAGTTCTTTAACTATTCTTTTTACCTTATCCAGTTATTGATCTGCACAGGTGAATCAGTTACCTTTAAACTCCTTACCTAGCAGCTTGAGTAGCCTGAAGCTGAAGCTCTGTATTATTACTATTAACTCCTTTAACTATTTCTTCAACAGACCAATGTGCTGAAACCTGTACAAGAAATAGTCATATTTAGACTTTTGGGGAAAGACATATGTCTTTTTGACTACAAAGGCTCTCCATAGCATATTTTTATAGCATTCTTATTTAACAAAACACGCAACTTTATCTATATTACTTAATCTACTGAATGCATTTTTAAAGTGTTTTATACCACTAACACAGTAGACAAACACAGCTGCCTGGAGTACCTTTTAAGAAGTTTTACCTGCAAAGGAATAGAAGTATCGCAAACACTGACAAACCACTTGAGGAAGGGCTCTGGAATTGGGTACCTACTTGATTATTTCTGTTTTCCTGAAGCGGGGAAGTAGCATCATCTGGTAAAGTGCTGACATTTCTTCTTTTAAGCATCTGGTCATCTTTCTTTGCTTTTCTCAGCTCTACATTGACTTCAACACGCCGCCTCCTCATTTCCTAGAGGACACGTATTCATTAGTTAGTTACTTTTGCAAGGGCAAAGCACACTTAGAGAGATAATGGCGCTCCAAAGTGTTTATTACATTAAAACGCTCACCGTGCTATCCTTTCCCTTGTTCTTGAACCTGTTCAAGCGAGCTGCTGCGTTGGCATTCTCATTGGTAGACATCTTGTTTATTAGTCAGGTTTCAAATGAGGCAGATAAAGGAAAAAGCCTGAAAAAAGAGCACCCTTATGAGAGTTGAAGTCCAAAACTTCACAACTTATACTAGTAAAGAGACACTTGTCTATTTGAGGAAAGGAAGCAGTAACATAATAATTATTTCTTAAAAAGCCAACAATTGCCACAGCAACAGACACAAGTGAATCTCACATGTCTTTTAAAGACACTTCATTCCATAACCACTATCAGTCATTGGTTCCAGGAATAGGAAACACCTCCACACATTTTAAGGCTTATTTTTAACCCTCTATCACACAGGCATGCAAACCACCCCCATCCCATCCCTCTGCGCACCGAGAAGGCCTCCGCAGCGGCGCCGCCGTGCCCTCGGGGCCAGCCAGATGCTGCAGCGGCAACAGCGTTAGGGACGAGACCAGCCCTGCCGCGGCGACCGCTGCAAGAGACCGGCCGCCCTTCAGCCGCCACCTCGCCAGAGCGCGCCGCCCGCCCCAGGACACACAGACCCCTCGGCCACGGCGGAGCCCCAGCAGAAGGAGGCCACTGGGCTGCCCTAGTGCCGCCAGCCCCGGTGCACCCCTGTCCCGCACCCGCACCCCCAGCCCGTCCCGTCCCCTCCCCTCCCGCTCCGCTCCGCACCTCCGCTCCGCTCCCCGCACGCTGCCACTAGCGCAGGCCGCTCCGGGCGGGATTTAAATTTCCCGCGCCCTCGCGCTGCCATTGGCCAGTTCGAGCCATAGCAAGGCTCCGATTGGCCAGTTTGAAATCCGCCTCGTCTCGCGGTGAAGAGGAGTCACTCACCGCCGAGCTCTCGGAAGGGCGGGCCGGGCGTCACGTGCTCCAGGAGCCGCCCCGCCCTAATACTACAACTCCCGGCATTCCACGCGGCGCGGCTGAGGCCGAAGTCCAGGCCTCGGGGCCCGAGGCACGATGGGATTTGTAGTTTCCCTGGGTAGGGAGCTGGCTCTGGGGGCTGCTCGTGGGGATAGGGCAGAGCGGGCCGTTTCGCTCTCGAAACGCTCCGTGCGAGCAGGCAGCAGCAGTAACACAGCAGTTCCTCCCGTGCACCCCGATTATCAACATTATTAACATTTATTACATTATTAACATTCGGGTCCTTCAGGGCTTTTCGTGAGACTGCCCCTCTTACTGCAGCCAAGCTGGACTCGGCTTTGTAGGTTACCAGGTGCAGAAACTCACACAAAAGTGGATGTGAGGCTGCAGTTTAAAGCAGTTGAACAGCAATCGTTACAGATAAGAAATAATTAATTAAAAAGAAACAGCATGGCCTTGTGTTTCCATAAAATTAGCATTTTCTTTTTCCAGGTGAATTTGAGCTGTTACAAAGGATGGATTACTAAATCCAACCATCCCGTTTGGAGGTGCCCTTCAAGCCTTAAAACAAGGGGAAGGGGCAAGATCCTGCCAGCGCGCCTAACATTTGTAGCCATAATGTACAATTCCAGAGAGAGAGCAGTGTCAGAAATGCGTATCGATACAACTCCTCATTACAATTTCTTACACTGATCTGCAGACGAATATAGTAGTTCATAAACACACGCGCAGAGCAGGAATAATGATCAGCGAGCGCCGTCTTACTGTTGTGACCCTCATAAAACCATCCCAAAAGCCCATTTAAACAAGACTAAGGAAGTCAAGAGAGAAAAGAAAGCAAATCAGTCACACAGGAAGGTGCTGAAAAGGAGTAGTTTAGCAGACAGAAAAGGGCAGCTCAGAAGGGGACTCTGAGGTAAAACGGCTCGCGTGCAGGATTGACCATGAGGAGTAAAGGGAGCCCATGGCCGGGCAGCGTAACCTGGACAAAGTGGCCTAAAAGCCTCCGTGAGGACCCAGAGCAAGGGGAGGGCTGCCCGAGGGTTGGAAACCTGAGGTAGCCCCGTACCAGGTCCTGGAGAGCGGCGAGGTGGACGCACCGTGGAGCGGCAGGGAGTGTGCGCCACAGAGGGGAGAAGGGGCCATGAGGGGAGGAAAACCTGGGCGGGGAGAGCGCTGACAGCGGACGGAGCTAACACCAGAGAAGCGCTGGAACAAGCAGAAAGGATTGAGGTTGCAGAGCCAAGCTTAGTGCAGGGCGGCCCGTGAAGAGCTTAGGAATAAAGAGAATGGGGCAGGAGGCGGCCACGGCGGCGGGGAGCTCCTGAGGGCGGCGGGGAGCTCCTGAGGGCGGCGCTAACGGTCGTCGCGGAGCCCGAGGGAGCCGTGAGGGGAGGGCAGCGCGAACCCGCCCCGCAGCCTCGCGGTGACGTCAGGGGGCGGGGCCACGAGTGGGCGGGGCCTCCGGGCATGTGGGCGGGGCTCCCCGCCACGAGTGGGCGCGACGCGAGCGGCGGGTGGGTGGGCAGGGCCAGGGCGGGGCGGTTAGAGCGCGCCGCTCGCCGCTCCCGTTGGGTGACCCAGTGGCCTAATGGATAAGGCATCAGCCTCCGGAGCTGGGGATTGTGGGTTCGAGTCCCATCTGGGTCGGGCCGCGACACGTTTTGTGGCGAGGCGACAAAAAAACCATCCGTCACGGAGGGTCCCGGGGTGGCGGCAGCCGCGCGGCGGGAACGCTTTTAGCGGAGGGAAGAGGGGCGGCGGAGCGGGCAAACCCCGCGGGCTCCCGGCACGAGATGGCGCCGCCGCCCTCGCCTCACGCGTGGGCGCACGGTCCCCCGACAGAGGAGGAAGGGAAATGACGTTTTGGGCTTTTCTGGTAACTACATCACCCAGCGCTTCTTCCTCCACAATTAAAATACTTTAAAATGCGAGAAATAAAGCGATTAATAAATGCTGCAGTCATAACTTGACCCAGAATTACGTGTTAAAACTTCCATACGTTCTGCATCCTGGCCTGCTGCCTGTATCCTCATCTTGTTCCTTGGAACAAAGACTTTTAAAAGTTTTATGAATTTTTATATTTTTTGTTATTTGAGAATTTAAATGGAATAACCAAGCACAAAACAGGGGAAGAGAAGATCTGCAGCAGAGCTTGGCGGTGGCTGTGCTGCCTCACGCAGGCAGCGCTGCCTTGGAGCAGAGGTTCTGCCTTCGGGCCGGTCGGCAGCAGCCGGGATGGAGCGTTTCCATAGGTTTTCCACGTTATTCCTTGCGCTTTACAGGCGTGTAAGCGTTTACCAACTTTCACGGCATCCCCCCGAGCTAGCAAGGCAAACTGGGGCAATGGAAATGCAGCCTAGAAATAAGGTCACCCACTTCAGCTGGGAAAATAAGAATAAGCCTATTTAGCGAGCCAAATGGGGCTCGATCTGCAAAAAAATGCAGGGCTCTGCCTGTTAGCAAAGGCAGATTTAAAGCCTGACTGGGGTCAGCAGGGCTTTCCCTCGGATGCAGTGATAACTATTGTATTTTTTTCCAGGCTGAAAAGGGAGATTGGAAAAGGTTCTTTAAAGCAGATGTTACCAGATACGGAGGGACGAGCCAGGAATACTCATCTATACGTCAAGGCGTGCACGTGCCTGCAGGTGCAGCCGCGCGCTCGCCGCACGTCTGCCGGCCGCACGCCGCTCTTCAATGTACGTCCGTGCACCCATACGGCTGCTCGGGTTTTCCCTGGAAAACACAACCGGGAGGAAGTTCTCCCCGTCCCCGCTCCCCTGCTGAGCCCGTGCGGCTCCGGGGGAGCGGCGGCGTCGCTGCAGGCGAGCGGCCCCGCGCGCCTTGGGCCGGCTCCAGTGGGTTGTCCGGCGAGTGATTCCCGTTTCCCCCAAGGCTGCCTCTCATTAGCATGAACCGGGGGAAGGGCATAAAAGGCTCCAGTTCATTTTGAGGCTGGAAAAAAAAATTAAAAAAAAAAACCCTTTTACTTCAGCATGACAACCAAAGTGTTTTGGCTCCTCTGCTTTCTCATTAGATCCTCTTCCAGCTCAGTGGCCGGTAAGTTTATTAATGCTAAACGCGGGGCTGGGGCATATTTGCTGTTGCTATCGAGGGAGGCTGAACTCATTACTTCAAATTCTTGCTCTAGAAGCCCGGCTGCGCTGTGGTCTTTGCTGTGAGAGGTGGCAGTGGCCACACAAGGGCTGAAGAATGAAGTGTTGCAGGGCACTAATGGGATGCAAGTTCTAAGACTTGATTTGTGAGGGTTCGAGGGAAGGAAAAGCACCTGCCACAAGTAGGTTGCTGCCGCCCCGGGTCCTGTTCGCCACCAGCCAGCAAGGAAGCTGCGACTTGTCTGCACATGTGGGATTTTTTGTATGCAACTTTTCCCGTTTGGTCTCCTTCCTGTCACCCAGATTTCTAATAGGTTTCAGCACGCTGCTACGTGCGGCTGCAGCAGTCTCTACCATCCCACAGACTGCAGGGACATAGAGGACGCAGCCAGTCCATAGGGAAGAGCAGCTCCTGGAGCCAATTATGATGTGGTTGTACTTTCTTCGGCTGCAAGAGCTAGACAGGAATAGGCTGGGATAACAGAATGAGCTGCAAGGTCCTGAGCAGGCTGGGTAGAGAAAATTAACTATCTCTGATTAAAATCCATGACTGAGAAAGCATGGAAGTAAAAACTTGAAGTACATTTATAAAACCAAGTCCTAAACACCTGCTCAGAGCTCACAGCTTCGTATTGAAACATCTCCAACCCCCCTTGGCTCTCGCTTTCTCGAGCTTGGACTTCCTCCACCCTTTCTTCATGGACATTCTTTTGACTTTACTTGTGTCCAGCCCGAGTATCAGGGAATCTTTCCCATGACAGCAGCTGGTGAGAGCGCAGGGGGAGAAATGGCAAGGTCAGCAGTTGAGAGTCAGTTATGGGAGATAAACCAGAACGTTGTTCATCTGGGTATGTCAAATCTGTGTTTTCACATAAAGGAGCCAGGATCAGCCTCCTACACTGTGCTAACCACAAACAGTGAACACCCAGACGGCGGCTGTGTGTGGGTGAACTGTTTTAAAATAGTCTGTGCTGGCTAACTGAAGTCATGACAATAAAGAGCTCAAAGGGGAGGATGAACTGCAAGAGGAAATTTCTTCCTTCCCAGGCTAAGTGGAAAGTCATTTTGCTTTGTGGGCTTCAAATGATTGAGGTGAAGGTAAATGAAGGTCCAGCCTGTCCATTTTTCACGAGAATGTCAGTCCCTTCCTGTCTTTATCAAGTCCTTATTCTCTCTACGTACTAAAACAAAACCAGCCTTCATTAACTCAGCGGTTACTCAGCAGCAACAGCCTGGATACCAGTGTGTGTTGTCTTGGACTGCAAAAATCAGAGATCCAAAATTCCGGATAAAAATCTTTTCAGTAGTTTTCAAAGGCCGTAGCCACTGAAAAGTCCAGATGACACTGTCAATAAGGCGTCCCGTGGATGGGAAAACCAAATAGTTCTCTTGTTATGGTCTTTTAAACAAGCATCCCAAATGGCAATATGAACCTTGTTTCCTCAGATGTTCCCTGGAGATCCGAGCTTTTGAGAAAAAGATTTGTTTATAAATTGTGTTTTTAATTTGCAAGAATAATAAAGTAAAAATGCAAATCTCCTGTGTTTTGCTCACAGCTGCATTCCCTATACTGGACTGTCCATGTCTGAACAGAGATGAGGAGCTCTTTTTCCTTTCATTCTGACGAGCTCTGTATCAGCTACACCGTCACACCGCACCTAGCGGGTAGAGCCCCAGATCTGCCAAGCACATCCCATTTGGTCAAACATGAAATAATAAATAAATAAGGCTGCTTTTTTTTTTTTCTAATTTGTATATAGGATCCCAGCCCTATCCTGCAAAACCCGCTCAGACTTTCAACAAAGATGCCTACAATTCAGCAGACTCCGTGCCCGGCCAAGCCAAGCTCCCAGCCTGGGGCACGAGCAGCGCCGGGGAGAACCGCACTGAGCGCTGGCGTCTGTCGCCCACGAACGTGCAATGGCCCAAACCTCCTGAAATCCATTCTCCCTCCTCTGAGAAGAAGAAGCGACCCAAGTCCTCTCTGGAGAACAACACGGGGCTGAGGAAGCACCTCAGTCCCTACGGAAGGGGCTCGACTCCGGAGGATCCTACGGAGGGGCCCTCTCTTCCCTCCTGGACCTTCAACCACGCGAGCAGGAAGCACCCGGACAGGCGGCTGGCGGAGGCCGCCAACAGCGTGTCCGCCCATTTCCATCACATTTCCTACCCAAAGATCGCATCCTTAGCAGAGGATCCTTTCCCGGAGCCTGGAACAGCAAAGACGGATGACCCTACCCCGCTGCACCACTTGAACCGCCCCGGCAAGATAAGCCCCTACAAGTCTATGGACGCCTTGAAGATGGCCAAGCCCTCCTGGGTCACCAACCGGCAGTTGCCCCACGTGCTCCATCACTTCAGCGGGGGGAAGAAAGGTAACGGCGCAGGCTGCTCCGCAGGAGCGCGGGGGCCTCTCCGCAGGCGGGTGGCCCGGTTGGATGAGAACCCCTGGCTCCGTCCCTCTGCCCCGTGTCCCGTTGCAGATGCCCGCGAGGAGGAGGAGGCCTGCGCGAGCGAGTGCGGCCAGGAGAGGGACGAGGTGGAGGCCTATTGCGCCAGCGAGTTCGGTAAGCGGCTCCGCTACGCACGGCCAAGCAGGGCCGCCCTTGCCCACCTAATACTGATGCTTCACTTCTGCTTTTAGGAAACTAAAAGTATGGTCAAGGGATCCATCATTATACATACACTAAGACAAATACTACCAACCTTATTATTATTGTTATCCTTTCCCTACCTTAGTCTACTATTGCTCTTTTTCCTCTCTTCTCTACTCCTGGGGGACAATCTGGAAGACAATATTGCATGCAGTAAGTGAATGAACTAGTAAAACCAGCTCCTTTAGATATTCTGAGGATAAACACGATAGCTGTTATTACCTACCTCTTACTATTTAGAATGACGTAGCGTTTCTGGGGCTACAATTTCAAACAAAACTCAAGTGCTGGCCCGGCCAGCATACTTTCTGCAGCGAGGCTTCGAGTTCCTTGGCACTTAATGTCTTTAGTCCTTCTGCAGTTGGTGTAACTGAAGATGGTAGAAAATAGCTGGTCATTTTTACACTGAATGCTTAAGAAAAAGAATCATCTGACTGAAGAAATCTTCCTTACAATTATGAAGTTGTGAAACAGATATCAACTTTTTCTCACAGTATTTTAGGAGATAAGCAAAATACATGCCTAGTGGTAACAGATGTTTCCATTTGCAGAGTATAAACACACTGAGACATCTGTTTTCTCTAAGTAGAGAAGTCAGGAAGTGCCTTCTACAAATGTAATACTCTCTATTTTTCCTCACCCTTGTACCTTCCCGTCAAATATAGGCCTTGTATCAACCTGACCTTTATGTTTTTCAGCCTTTAACAAATAGCTGTCTTACCCATCTCTTAACTGAAGATGACAGGTATGTTTTCTCTACATGACCCAGACTAAAAAAAAAAAAAGCACCAGTCTGAGAAAAACAAATCAGCCAAAGACTCATTGCAATGATCAAAGACAACATTTCATTTCTCTCTGTTTGTAGTACAGATTAAAGATTAAATGACAAAGTAAAAAAAAAATCAAATTTAAGATATCCCAGGGAAGCCTACAGCCAACCTCCTTAGAGTATTTCAGCTTTGAAAGAAAAGGCACTTGTCACACCAAGCGGCCAGGGCGCTGAACAGACCGTGTTCTGCTGTCAGGCACTTAATGCTCTGCCCTATTGCTGGTCTGGCAAGCGCCGACTTAACCCGAGGCACAAGAAACCTGCACTCGTGCTACACCGGTGAGAAGTAAGTGTTCTCTTTGCCTGAAATTGGCATTACATCTGCTTTACTGAACAACCACAGCAGTTTGAAACATCTTATAAACTTTATAAATGTATATATATATTTATAAATATATGTATAAATATATGTATAAAACCTTTAGTACTACAGTAACTCGGCCAATGCTAAGGCGATGACTTCCTCAAGTGTGATCATTTGAAGCAACCCCTACTTCCAAAAGTGCCCATTACTGGGCCAAATAAATTTGTGCTGACATTTACTTAACAGGATTTTAAATGAAAGTCCTCATATACACACACCTTGAACTGTCACCAACATACATAACCTGACTTTCTTTTTTTCCTTCTTTTTTTCTTCTTCCTTAAAACAGCAGTGAACGGAATTGTTTATAACACGGAAAGACTGGGGCACGGAGTCCATTTGATTACTCTTTTGGTAAACAGCGATGGATTATACAAGATGAGTCGCCTGTATATTACTCCCGATGGTTTCTTCTTCCGGGTTCACATTCTAGTTGTGGATACTTTAAACTGCAGTAAACCATGCCCAGACTTTAAACTTGGTAAACAAACCCAGCTCACCCCATTCCACTACTCCTCCTGCGGGCAGTGCCAGTTTTAGCTTGCACTAATTTAATAGTTTCATCTTAGGTTCCCATGATACTTTGAAAAGAAATTGCATTTACTGTTAAAGTGGATTTTTTTTTTTGTCTCCCCCTTCCTTTAAACTTGCAAGAGAGGCCCAAGTGCATGAAGAAAGCACGCAACACTAGTCCTTTCTTTATACACTTTCAAAATGATTACGTGAATCTTCATGATGGCCAAAATAAACTTAAGCAGAAGTTTAAGGCCACATCTTTGGAAGAAGTCTAGTTTTCTAGGTATGTTAAAAATAGCAGTTTTTCACCAAAAGCTTCCAGCTGCAGTACAACACAGTAAATCATTATTTCAGTGTAAATATTACCCTAAATCCCATTCAGGTTCGGAGGGCCGTGTGTTGGGTGTCTGTATTGCTGCAGGGTGCAACTCCTTGTCCGCTGCTCCTCAGTCCGTGGGCGCGGGAGCCGTAGGGAGCGCGTCCCTGCTTTCTCCGGAGCTCGTGTGTGTCTTGCAGGCAGCAGGTACATCGTGATGGGCCGCGTCTACCACAAGAGACGGCAGCTGCCGGCGCGGCTGCTGCGCCTGCTGCGCGGACGCCTGCGCCCCGGCGACGGGCTGCTCCGGAGCAGCAGCAGCTACGTGGGACGCTTCAACAGCAAGAGAAATCGCCGCGTGCGGGGGGCTCACGCCAAGTGTGGATGAGGCTGCAGTTCCCTCCTGTTGGCGCCTGAGCACCAGGATAACCTGGTTTAGCAACAGCCAGTAGTTCCACTTAAGCCTGACGCTGGTTGTGACGCTTGTTTTTGTGCTTCAGCAACACTAACTGGATGTTCTCACTAGGTGCCTCCCTGTATGTTGAGAAATACAGCACACAAGGTATAAAGAACATTAACTGATCATGGATCTTCTCTAGCTGTTTTCAGAACCACAGGCTACTACTGCCTCCTCGGCTGTAATGTATTCCTAATAATCTGTAATAAAGTGAAATTCTGGAAACATTGTTCTAGGTACAGAAGAACAAGCTGGAATCTGAAAGCCTTAATATTGAAAAGTGTTAGATAAAACCGCAGTATTATCTGTACAGAATGCCAACTGCATTTTCACACAACTCTGCTTAAAGCACTCTATGTATTTAATTCAAAAGAATTATTCCTGTTGCTTTGATTTCTCAAACATGTCCATAGTTCTAATACAGCTTACACCATTTTTTAAATAGGGCTGAATTTTCACATACGGTATACAAAATAGCTATGCAATTATTCAAGTATATGAATTCACTAACCAAAAACAAATCAAATAACTACGTAACACAAATGCCCAATTAGGCTCACAAGTAATTGCATAAACTGATGCCAAGGAATGCAAAATAAGCATGCAATTACGTGGACATTTTGTATGCTTGGTTACACTGTTAGTGCCTTAAACTTCAGTTCTAGAACTGTGTACAGAATGTAATTTTCCTGTGATAAATGTCTTGTACTTGCACATCAGTAAAGTTACTTTTAAAATACAATCTTTTAGTACTCTTAATGCGATGGGAATGCAAGAGTCCCCCTGCAAGGGGATGGCACTATTTATTCCAAAAGACAAAACATAGCCTTTAAAAGAAGCTAATGAAGCATTAACTGGTTTGGGGGTCACTCTTTCCTGAGTTCTGAAAGACGCAGAAAGATAATCTGATCAAACATCTACATCCTTGAAGAGTCAGATACTATTTTAAGATACAGACAGCGGTACAGATAAATAACTGCTTAATATCGCTGGTGAGGAAAAGCAGTAGAGGAGGAGGAGGTAGGGTTACATATGTATGTAGGAATGGGGAAATGGGAGGTATTTCCAACTGAAGTCTGGGGACTCACCAGCAAGTCCCAGAGTCCCCTTTTGTCCAGAACAGCAACACTTCCCCCTGACATAAGTAACATAGAACAAGCAAACTACAGGTACAAAAAATAACGTTCACAGCTCTATCTCCTTTTGATCAGCTCTCAGAAGAGTCTATATTCGAACACATCAAGAGCCCAAGCGAAATGGTGCAGACGAGGTGATTGTCAGCTAACGCCACTGTCTCTCATTTAGCTACCCCTTTAGACACAAACTTGAAGAACAATATGGACCGTTTCCCCCTTTTACACTACAAATGATCCTGCCTTCCCCTTCTTCCATGGAAGGAAACTTTTTAAAGCACATTATTACAGCAGCTGAATAAGCCACTGTGCTTCACAGCCTGACTGGAATAGGGAGGAAGCAGGAGCCCAACTACTACTGCTCTTTACCTTTTTCCAGGCCTGCAGCATGTTAATGGCCTGTGGGGGGGTACCCAAACCCACAATCAAGTTGATTTCTCTTCCACAGTCTTGCACTGCACCATTAAGAAAGCCCACAGCATTAACCAAATTGAAAGACGACAATTCTTTCATGCAAATGCTACAGGATACCTAAAAATTACCATAAATTATGTTTTTTCCCCGTACAAAAAATACAAGTATTCTATACAACCAATAAACAGAAGCACCAGAAATTGAAATACTGTCTTGCTGGCTTCCCAGTTTTACTCAAGGCTTTTGGGTAAGCCCTCTTTTTAACATCATTGAATCCCTATTGTTGTATAAAAGATATCAAGGAAAATTGCATCAAATTTGTCCGATAAATTAGAAATAAAAGCTGGTTTAGCTCACAGTATCAAAAGTTATATAATGCATCCCCATTTTGAAAAGAACACAGCAATAATTCATAAAGACATTAATAGAAAGATGAACACAAATCTTCACAAATCTTAAGAACTCAACATGCTTTTGTGGGATGGACATTAATTACTTTCACAGGAGTGATTTTTTTCAGTACTGCCACTTAAAACTATATGACACCACCACTAATACTGCTAAAAATACCTCTATATACAAATATGGCAATTGAAAACACTAAAGAGGATTCTTTACAAAAGGAAATTGTATGTGTGGGTGGGTTATTATCTCAATAAACTCAAACTGATTCACAGACAATTATACATAATCTGGCAATGCCAAGATGTTAACATTTCCAAATGTTTCATTAGAAACACCACCAAATCAATGTCAAACACATTATTTTATTTGTCTAAGGATGATGTGTCCTATAAAGTACAAAAAAGTACTCTTCAGTTTGCCACAATTTGTTAAAAACAGTGATCTATTGCCTACAGGTAGGAAACTTTTATATGATGCCATGTATCTTTAAATAGTACAGAAAGATTGTGAAATATTGTGAACTTGTGATATGCAGGCTACGCTGAAATGCTGTTAGAAGTTCAGATTTTTCCTTTTTGCATTAAAAAGAAATCACAATACATAAAATATGCAGCATTTTTTTTTGTTGTTAAGTCGAAGGACAACATAATCTAAATGCAACTATAATTAAGAAGCATAAATGTAGTATTGTTTTTACATCAAACAATTTTTAGTTTTCAGATAAAGGTTAAATGACAACATCCGTATGTACAAAAAATGGGGTTTATTAGACAAAATTATCCCATGAGAACCAGTACACCTGAGCCTGTAAGAAGTGTGGTCAGTAGCAATGTCTTTTTAAGAAGTTAACAGGAAAGGTTCTTGCACAGCAAGGTGCGAGTTTAAACCCAAAAGGAGCTTATCTACAAATCACATAAATCTCACATAACTGTAAAACACAAGTTAATTGTGAATTAGTGCAAAAGCTAGTCCAATGGTTGAAGAGCTCCATAAACCTCAGCAATTAATTGTAGACATTTAGTATGACAGTCTTTTCTATATGCAGTGTGAAAGAGACAGGCCAGAAAGAAAAGAGCAAAAACCTGCAAACTCCATCATCTGTTGACTTCAGTTTACCCTTCATGCTAGCACAGCTCGTACAGGAAATGAGGCCATCCGGAACAGCTTCCAGAGATAAAACTATACTTGGTACTTTACATTCCTAGAGTACTTTGCAAAATATCACCTAATTCAGCAGTAGGCAATGACATTTCACAGAATACTTGCTAGCAGGTTACCCATTACAGTAATTTTGGCACCACTATAGAAATTTTATAAAGAGACAATAGCCGCTTTCGTAGTAACTACTACCTGTGGAGCAAAACAAAGTCAAATCTCCCTGGCCAGGTCCCTCCCTTATTAATTAAATTATCTATGCTTCTCAACACATCCCCCCTAAGTGTTACACACATATTAGCGCACACTCAAAGACACCTACATGTGTGGGGAGAACAATTATCTCCATTTATTTTGTTTCATATACATCCATATTTTGAATTTTAATACAAAAGAAAAAAATTAGAATCTGACAAATGTTTACAAACAAGATACCTTCAAATAGATTTTACTCGTTTCAGTCTGGTGCAGAGTAAATGACAAATTGTACTGTTATATTCAAGGCAACAGAGTCTGTAGTCCGTGACCACTTAGCCCAACTTTTATGCAAGCTTAATTGTTTTTATCTACCATGAATGATAAACTCATTGTTGATTCCCAGTTCTGTGTGTGTGCACATGTGTACATAGCAGCTCCTTTCATAGAAAGAAAAGACATCTAGAGGTCTTCTTGTACTTTTACCTACAGGAATCATGTTAAGATACAGAATGGATTACATGTAACCAGGGCTGGATTTTATAAGAAAAAATAATTAGCTGACAAATGAGGGCAGCAATAAAAAAGCGTCTTTTTTGCAACAATAAATAAATACAGTCAAAGTTTTCTGTGTGGACTTTAAACCAGCTTCTTCACTGAAGAACAGACGTGGCATTTCCATGGAGTTAAACTTGACCCCATTTACTGTATCTTTTTTCTTGCTCTCTCTCCTTCAAAAAAACAAGGTTTTCCTGCTTCTGCCACAAGAGTACAACAATTTGATCTTGACAAGAAAGTGGTGCTGCTGATTTTTATTTCTTTGTCCTTTGGACAAAATAAGCCAACAATATAATTTGACTGTTGTGACCAATAAAAACGCAGTTTACATCAAGTCTTGTCAGGATAACCTGACTAAAAACATCTGGCTTCTTAATTAAAAATTTTCAGACAACCAGATTCTTGCTCGTGTGTTAGGTTAACACGCTGAACTCTAAGAAGCTGTAGACTGCAGTTTGTTGTTATGGGACCTGCAGAATACAGAAGAAAGTGAAGAATTAAGCACCCTTCATTTCTGAGAACACAGTTGCTGCAAGGTGTTGCCAAGGGTAAATCACTAGGAGGGAATTCATGCCAGGTTGCTTCTGTTGCTTTAAAATAAGCATCTCTCAACTTTCCGCACATTCTCATCTACAACATACAAGAATTTCACTACCTATAAAATGCAGTACGTCACTGGAATATCCAGAAATGCCTGAAATCAGTTTTATTCTCAAGTTTACACAGCAGTAGTCTATCAAGAGGAAGACCAAGAAAATTTACGAGTGTGAATATTTGTAATAGTCATACTTAGCTTAAATTTATTCAAGAAGTTTTTGGATTAACTTAATATAAAAAACTGAACAGGCATATTAAAAATCACATTTTTGCTAATCCGAGTTCAGCAAAACCCCTCTTTGACATTCACAGTTTTATTAGTGACTGAAAATAAAACAATAAAATACACTGCTTCCAAGATTAAGTTTTTCATTTTTTCCATACAGTATTCCAAGGAATGGGACAATTTTGTTAATACATTTATATTTACCAGCATGACTGCTGATAAAAAAAGCAAAAACAAAAAACCACACACACCCACACACATTTACTGCTCAGACAAATGATCTGGATTTTTAGGGCAGTTTAATATCATCAAATTGTACAATAAAAGAAAGTGACCCCAACATCCAGTTCTGATTCCAGTTAAAAAGTTCAGACTAAAGATATCACAATCTGCAAGAAAAGAAAGAACATGGATGGTATAAATGAAAAACAATAACAAATAAGATGCAGCAATGAAATTAGTGTGCAAGCAGTGAAAGCTGGATAACCAGCCAAAGCAAGATGATAGAAACATGAGAACTACCTGAGCAATCACTACTAGAGTCTTAAATTAGAAAGAAAAACACCAGATTAATTCATTTGCTCTCACTTCCCTTCTTGTCAGTCCTACTCTCAATGCACATAGAATAGCAGACAGCTCCCACAACTACTGAGATAAAGTGAAGCCATCCATTTAGTTAATTACAGATGGATTTAATCCTGCATTAATCAAGACTAGCAGTTTGCTTGACTATTATGGCCAGAGAGTAAAGATAGTTCTAGTTTCAGGAACAAATGTTTTTAACCTGACTGCAGCAGTAAACCTCCCCATACATCTACTATACAGAATCAGAAAGCAGCAGACTGAAGCCTCTACTTCACACATGTTCTCTGCTCCAGGAATGTATATTTTAGGGAGATACTCTATGTCAGTCTTTCTACTAAAAATAGCATAAAAAAGAAAATGTACTTTCACTTATGAATTGTGCTTAGCTTTTCATTTTATTATTTGGTCCCGGTTTATAAGCTTCATAAAAAGATTGTCTTTTTCTGTTATCTAAAAAGGATTTCTGTACAACAGAGATCATAAAAGCTGCAAACAACACAGCATTCTCTTGATCAGAAATAAGAACTATTTTGTTTAGCCTTGCTGTAGCAATGCCTTAAAACATCACAATTTTTCTTCAGTTATGATACTGTTCAAATCCAAGCCTTAACAACTCATTTGAGCAAACGCTACAAAATAAACTCAATAAAATATTAATTAATACTTAAAAGTGATTGAAAACAACATGGCTGGATAATAAAGAAGAGACTGGGGAGGGTAAGGGGGGGGAACTGCTCAGGCGAGTGCGTGCACAAGCAGATACCTGTATTAATGCAAGCCAGGCTTACAAAATCGTCATGAGATTTTAGGGGACAACAGAACAGGTATAACTAGGAACACCTTTGCTTACCTGCTTGCCTTAAATCCTTTAAGTTTCTGTACAAAGAATGATTCAAGAACTTCTGCACACTGGTAGAAAGGAGAGTCACTTGGATTGTAGTAGCGACAGTTATCAAAAATTTTGGTCATATCTGCCACAAACTCCGTGACCTTTTTGTAGTAACGTTTCAGTATTCTTTCCTCCATGGTGGCAAGGTCTTTAAAGAAACCAAGAATTACTAAATTGAGACATTTTCATGTTCAGATTGAGGAGTTCACATTATGAGAACACCAGAAACAAGGTCCAAGTAAGCTGGACATGTTTGCTGGAACACCCGTAATGCTAACAGGGTCAACGAGGAAGCCTCCCTCTAAGAGGCACTTTAGCTACACATGACCTAGTCACGCTTAACTAAAACATAAATAGCAAAACTGCCTTTGAAAAACCTGAGTTCTTGCAGGAAGCTATTTATCACTTATAAAGAAATAAAGAAATTAAGGAAAAAAAAAAAGGATAATCTTGATTTTGTTACTTGCACTTTGTTTTCTTTATAGCTTTCATTTAGCTAACAGCTATACATACATACATGATTTTTATTCTGTTTAATTCTTCTCATTATTTTTTATTTGCATTCATGACTTATTTTGAATAAATTATCAGTTGCCATGGGGATATACACATTACCACACGGCACAGACAGACTTCCAGTGCAGGATCATGCAAAATGCCAATGTTCCCATTCTTAGTGACTAGACAGATTAAGAAAACAGGAACGGTGAATTAAGCAGTAATGGCCCTATTTTCATGCAAATGTAAATTCAGTAGAGGGGGAGGATTGTAAACTGCCAACTATAAGTATAGCTGTCTAAATGTATAGTGGAACTTTCAGCTGAAAAAAAAGAATGACCTACCTTTGGGAAAATGCCTTTAAAGTGCTTGTTTTGAATTGCCACTAGTGCCAGAATACATGAAAACATGTATATCTTGGCCTAGATTACCTAGTGCCAACAAACATCTTTTCTTGCTACTTAATGAGAGTACATTTAGCACTTTCAGAATTATTTTCATTATTATATGCTTAATTATATTATAATTTGAGCTTTCTTTACAAGCTCCAACCTCCACAAAAAAGGAAGGTTAATTAACACACATTAGATATTCACATTGCAAATATTTCTCCAAGTAAATTCATTATCATCAACAACATATAAACCTGAAAAGAACCATTTTCAATTTGGCCCTATCACTTCATCAAATTTCCTGTTTTATACATTAGGCAGATTGTATCCAAGCGTAAGGAGTTAGCCTACAAACAGATAAATTAACTCTTTCCCATGAGCTTCTAAATGCATCAGTGGGAAGTCACATGGTTCATCTGACTACAAAATGTGTATCCTGCAGATAGTAATTTTAAGATTCCTGGAGGAAAACGGTTATCCGGTAATGAATTAGAAATTTGTATCACTAGAAACCCAGATCAACCATCACCCGCAAACACTTACCCATTGGTTCTTTAATAACACCATAATAATCTGGTGCATCGTTCGGATCTACTGGTTCCAAGAATGGCCATGCCATCTTGTGAGCCTAGCGAGTCGAGAAGACATCGTTACACACACACAAAGATGCAGCAGCAGTTACATTTCGCATTATACTTTTGTCTCCATGGGTCTGGAGTTGAATTTAAAGTGCAGTGTTATCTGAAGAGGTAATATCATGACTGCCTCAAGTTTTAAAGCTCTATCGGGGATACTGAATAGTTTGAGTACATGATAAAAGCATGGAATTCAGAGGGAACGGGATACTGGACTAAGGCTGCACAGAAAAGTAACTATTCACTGGAAGAGGCTCGAGCTTCGCACCTAGAAATTGGACAGTTTTCTATTTCAAGTACTCTAAAATCAATCTTTAAAAACATCTTTGTAAAATACAGGACAAGAAAAAATATTTTGCTTTTAAGACTTCTGCTATCATACTTTTTTAATGACCAGTTTTTAGTTATTAAAGTCTACACTACAGGGATAGTGATGCGTAAGCTAGAAATATACTGCTCTAAACTATATGATAGAATATTTCTCATCAGTTGGCCATTGCTTCCATGCTGATAATGGCTTTCTGTGGGAATAGAGTACTACATAAAGCTGAGTAACTGTGAAACGTAAGTACAGAAGTTTTGACCAAAAATCACATAAAATAATCTAAAAATAGAACTTTGCACACTTTCCACATCAGGTTCAGTTTTACCACCTCTCCCAGCTTTTTGGCATTCTGAGTAAAACTCAGAAAAACATAAGAGTTTCACTACTCCAGCAGCAGTGATCTTCCAACTCTCATAAATTTTATTCTGTAAAATAATGCTAACTGAGTTTGCAGCTGACGTACTGGCACTTCTCACAAAAAAACAAAACCAGAAAGCAAACCTGCCATTTCCTTTTCAAAACAGACGCCGAGAACAGGGCACCAAGAACAGGAAGATAAACCAAGACTTAGTCTCCAGGTTCACTACATGAGCTTTGCTGCAGTCCCTATTCTCACCTGTAAGGAGCGTAGCACTCTTCTTAAACCTTCATAATCTTTATCAGTTAGGGGACTGAGCACTGTCATGGCATCTTCTGTGGACTGACATTGTGGACACACATATTCATCAATGAGATCTGCCTCACTTTGTAAAATGCCAACACAGCGCCCATGATACCAGTTCTGACATCGGTCACAGCCAATGTAAAATCTGCAAGATCCAAAAAGAGTGTTAGTGACTCGATCTATTTAAGAAAGCATTCCATTCCAAAACATACATCTGCAATCCCCTGCACGCGAGCAGATACTTTGCACAATTAAATACAAGTGTAACATGTGACACTTCAGACTGAAAAATGCTTATTAAACTACTCAACAGTTTTTCCATTTACAAGCACACTAAATTGCCAAACAATTTCAATTCAAAGTTAGTTACTAAATTTTATACTAGAGACACTTTCAAGCAATCAGGGTTTCAAAAATCATTCATGTCTTTAGAGCTGAAAGGAACAGTGTAACACCAGAACTCTCACTCAAACGGGGCTCCAAAACTATTCAAAAAGCATTTTGTGCAAACTGCACTACAATCTAGGGCTCCTGTTACCCTCTGCACAAACATTTTATATAGAAGGTTCAGTCTTGTAGCTGAATACAGAAGGGGTATCCCATGACACAAAGCCTTACAATAACAGGTACCAACCACATACCCCCATACTGAAATTATGCTTTCTCTCTAGATCAACAGGACTACAGTGCATACAATTCCACTAAATGCTGTATTTGTTTTATTCTTTCTAGTTCTCCCTTGTTAAAATTAATTCCAATCAAAGTTCTTGTTTTTTGTTTTGTTTTTTTAAACAAAGAATTTGTACCACCTTGAAAACTTTCACTTCTCCTAAGTATTTACTATATAGAAACATTCAGGGGAAGAAGAGAATTACTGAAAAGGCATTTGTATTACCAATGAATACAATATATGCAGAATATTTTTTTTTTTCTTTGTAAGGAACAGGTAACCAAAGTCAGAGCAGTTTGCTACCTAGACATTAAATAAGAGGTTCTTATCAGAACTCACTGCGACTCATCATAAGGTGTTCTGCAGATACAGTACAATTCCTCACTGCTGCCCTCTTGTGCCCGTTTACAATCATTACAGATGTACACATCCATTTTCTTAGCCTCCTTTTCTGTGATGCCAACACATTCTCCATGATACCAGTTAGTACAAAGATCACAGCCAATATAGAACCTAAAAGTATTCACAATGAAAATGACAATGTAATTGTCATTTCAAATGGCATGGCACTTTTCCCTGTATTTCTCTTTGATGCACTTTCTTGCTGGCCTATTTTCTGCAGCTTTCTATCTCGGGTCCCTTCCTTCCTGCCCTTTTATCCTTGCAAACTAACATGACATGCTGCAGCTAAACTGTCAATAAGGTCGCTTGGGTCAATTTTAAATTGACAGTTTATTGAAATGGACATCAGTATGTAACCAAACTTTGAAAGCTGGGCTAAAAACATACATCTCCAATGCGTGTGTGAAAAAACTGCAAAAGGCACAAAGACAAGGCCAAAGGAAAGGATTTACATTTTCAAAACTGTAGGTCAGAAGTCACTTAAAGTGAGTAGTTCCTTGAGATTTGAAAATGTAGGTCTCAGTTAATTTAAAAAACAAAGCAAAGCGCAAACACCAACTAGGAGTTACAAGTAAACTACAGAGAACATGCATACCAGCCATGTGTAGAATACATATCGGTATAACATGATGTGAAAGAAAATTGGAACATGGTTGTCGTAGTTTTAACATTTTGGGGGCCTTGAAAAACAAAGATATTCAACTACCCCAAACTGCAGCACATTGGAAAGTTGACCACTTGGCACACAGTGCCTCCCTGGGACAAAACTACGTGACGGAACCAGATGTAGTATGACACAAAGTGAAGGGAACCAGATACAAAACCATGTAAATGGGACCTGGCACAGAATGATGTGACAGAAACTGTAAAATATTATGCAAGAATGTTTGACATTTTGTGTATGGATACCTCCAAACATACCTGCCACTAGCCACAACCTGGAAGCTGGGCTGAGCTACACATTCGTTCCCTCTGCCTGAGCAAAGGCCTCCCTAGACTTTGAAGTCCATTTGCCACAAGTTGCTTTATTTATTGCACTTCTGGTTTGTCAGTCTACAACATTCATCATGAGACAGTACAAACTAGCAACAGGACAGCAGATAGCACAGGTCCAACGAAACAAGCAGCCAGTTTCTTGAGCCTCTGCATCTGTCCCAGATACCCAACTCCTGCTTTCTCTTAATTTTCAGCAAGATAAATTCTAAAAACTGAACAAGCCAACCACAACTTGGCTTGTTTCCTTTGCCCAAAGCTAACTGCACCTACTTGCTCCTCGTGTTCTGCAAGCACATTTATGTCTAAATTTAGATGTTAAACCTTGCCCCTAGGATATGGAACAGGCTTCACATTTTAACAAGCTGGAATATAAATATGAATCTTAGAAGGATACCCTTACTGACCACCCTCAAAAGCAATGAACAAATCACCTAGAGCTCCTGACTGCCATAAATGAGAACTAAAAACATAAAAGGTCTGAAATAAAATATTGTTGTGGATTTACTGCATCCTAACAAATGTATACTATAGTCGTAACATAATTTATTTTCTAAAGCTGCATTTCTATCTTTGCTAAAGCAGAAATCAGACACCAGCACAAAAAGGAGTATCTGGTGCCCATGTATGTGCACACATATATAATTTGTTTACCAGAACACTTTTGGAATATGACTAATGCTCTTTCCAAATGGTTAAAGAATAATGTAGTTCAACACTACTGCCATTGTTTGTAAGAAGGTGAAATTCAGAATTCACAAAAAGCAGAGCAATAGAACAGAATTACACTACAGAAATATACTGCTAAATTTTTAACATCTCATTTTCTTGAAATTTTATTCTGTGCATTTAAGCACAGTTCTCCATGCTGTGCACCAAAATTCATTGGTGGCCACATTTTCATCGGCTTAGACAAACGCCCCCTGAAGTCAACATAAAGAATTAGTCTGACAATGAAATACTTCTGCTAGTAAAAATAGTTTATTTCCTTTATTTTTATTGCAATGGTATTGCTTACTAACAACAAAAACAGTAGTACACAGGTTTGTGTTCAATATCACCGCAAAATGAGAACAGGGTATCCTCCTAAGTTTATTGAATGACAGGTAAGACAAAACTGTTTTATTAGGTTGAGTGAGATATGAGAGATATGCATCTCTTATTGTAGTAGTGAATTAACAACCTGGATATCCGAAGCCTGATCTATAAAGACTGAGGGTACAACAGACAGCAGCTTCAACTTTCGCACACTGAAATAATGCTATAATGATCTGAGCTACTGAACACCCAAGGTGGGAGAAAAAGACGACTCAACTTCATTAAAAGAAAATAAATATAAGGCTAGAAAGAATCTCAAGAGATCCTCTACTTCTGGCCCTAAATTGTATATGAAGGTCCATTACTGGAGTGAAAGTGCTACTGCACATCTGTGGTTTACTTCTGCTATCAACATTTACATTTAAACCACGAGTACAGGCACTTTTTGGAATCTCACTTGGAAATGCCCAGAAGTCTAATTTATTTTACATACCTCTGCACAGCTATTTGGTACAGACTGGCTCATGATGTTAGTCATTAGCGGTTTAAGCAGGTTTGCAAAGCACTATCCTGCAGCAATCCACCAAATCTTCCACTCCACTACTCAGTCAATTTCTTCACAAACTCGTTTATAGCATTTCCTCTTTTACAGGATATCCCCCCTTCTAAATGTTTTATTCTGTCTGTGAAAGATGACACCAGCTTTCACTTAGCTGAAGGCTGATGTATTCAACCCTGTGTTCTGGTCTGGTATATAACACACGGAAACCACTCTCTGAAGCACAGTGAAGCACAGTCCAGTAACCTGGAATCCCTTTTACTGACTAGTGATTTATTAAAAAAAAAAAGTCAATTAGTGAGAGATGGTAAAAAAGCTACTTCTAAATGACATCAGCCACCTGTCCACAAGAAATTGCTCAAACCCAGTCACTTGCTTCTGAGGCAGAGGCAAAACGGCAAAAGAAAGAATAACAGAGCGGAGAAAAAAAAAAAAGAAGAGTATGTGCATGTGAGACAGAAAGGTCATACAATGGAAACATGCAAACAAGTAAAATTATAAGTCAAACAAGGTAACAGTTCTGTAATTGCTAGTGGAACCCAGAGACTTCATTTTTTTAGACCTTAGTGATAACTGCAATATCACCTGATTTTCTATCTCCAATACTAAATCTATCTTAGACTAAGAGCTAAATACTAAAACTAAGTCAAACAATTCACAATAAAAGCCTATGAATCCACTACTCACTTAGATTCATCATAAGGCGTTTTACAGATGCAGTAAAGCTTTGTGTCCTTCTTTGTTTCCTTTGAGGTAGTAGAAATCATTTTCTTTTTCTTGGACTTGGAAGCTGATGAGTCTTTCTCCTCCTCTCGTTTTCTCTTCTGGGAGGATACTGGCATTTGGACCGTGGTGGAGGAGGATGTGACACTGGCTGCGTGCTGCTGTGGTGGCGGTGGCAGTGGCGGTGGTGGTGGTGGAGGAGGTGCAGTGGCTGCAGCAGCGGCTGCAGCGGCGGCGGCTGCTGCTGCAGCAGCAGCAGCTGCCTGTGCTTTTTCCTTTTCTCTCTTTATTCTTGTCAAGTCTTTCTTTAGCTCCTCCTGAAGTACATGAAATAAATAAAAACAGAGGGAGAGATTTCGTAAGATTAGGACAGGAATAAAATCTACGCATAAACTCAATGCTTAATCAAAAGAAATTCATTTAAATGTGCAAAGTTCTTAGAGTACATAGCTTAAAACTCGCATAAAATTGAGGGGTGGCACACTGCCTACTATGACATATCAGCTGTAATTTACCAGCAACTATTTTCTGAAACAAAGAATTTTCAGTCCAGCTGAAAACTAGAGGCATACAAAGAAGGACATCTATTGGTTAAGCAGAGATCCATGTATCCAAATCTGGAATTTTTTCCTGTAAGTTTTCTTAAAGGCTCACTGAGCAAGAAAATTCAAAATCAACGCAGAAACAGTTACCCCAATGTAAAAATCAAATTAGCCTTTGAGAAGAACTGTCCTTACCTGCACTTCAATTTGTAGATCTTTGTCCAGAAGTGCTCGTTTTTTCAGTATTTCAGCTTTCAGCTGTTCTTTATGTTTGAAAAGCAGAGCTGAGAGCTTGCTAGCATTCTGCTTACTACGCTTCTGTTCCACGCTTTCTTCTCGCTTACGTTTCTTAGCTGCCTGTTTTTCTTCTTTATCTATCTTATCCAGGATATATTTCATTACTTGGTTGCATACAATCATTCTAGGAAAGGAATAAAGAAAAAGTGCATCATGCTGTCTGTTTATCCCAAGTTGAGAATGCAGAATTATTTAATTCTCTATTCTCTGCAAGTTGCAGCTAGAATTTCTTACATTGAATGTTAATGAATTTCTTTGAAATAAAACATTACAAGGTAAATTTTACCAGATGTTGTTCAGACTCATTCTTATTTACTAGAGCATTACAGGCACAGATGGAAAGTCCTTAGGCTGGTTAAAAAAGGTCAGTCCAAATTTCAGTTAAGAACCAGTTTGACTACTAATCTTTCTTCTTTTTCCCCTATAATGCTCCAAACATTCATTTTCTAAGGAATGAATGATCAAAATAAAGTTAAGAACATACAGGTAATTCAACCACTTACTAGTAGGGATATCATTAGTAAAGTAACACTGCATACCAGTCATTACTTTAGTCAATTTTAATAGAACAATATCTACAAACAGAATTCTACAAAACAATGTTCCATTATCATTAAAAGATGCTACAGGCACAAGCATTTAAAGATACACTATCCTTACCTCTGATTTTCTTCCCTCTCAGCTGGAGTAAGGGTCTTCTTCTGCTTCAAGTGTTCTATCACAGCATTCTGTTTCATCACCACCTGTAAGACCACACAAAACCCAAAACAAAATTTAAAAACTTCAGCTGGTATTTGATAATACTACTGGGAGAGCCAGGATGTTTCCTAAATTAAAATTTCATTAAGTGCTTGTTTAAAGCAAGTATTTACCTTGATATTGAAAAATCTATCTCCTCCTCCCCCACAACCAAAATGGAGTAAGAAATTGGCTTATACTCAGTTGAAATCCCAGGGAAAACATACATGTAAATTGACGTTATTTCTTCAGTGTTTTATACATATATATATATAAAAAAATAGGAAAAGTTCAGTATATATGTATTTTAAAAGCCCTGCAGCCATCCAACAACATTACACTTCAGATACCTCTTTGAAACCTCAGTTTCCTATAGCAGGCAAGGAAAGGGCTGTGTGTTCTGAACATCAACTCTCCTATCTGTAACCTGTCTTTTCTGAACTAAGCATTAAGATATACTGACCCAGCAGCTAGTGGTGAGCAGAACTGAGGTGCTAGAAGACTGCAAACATGGTACAATTGACTTTGATATGCTGAATTAACTTAGAATATTTTATGAGACTGTCAAAACTAATTGTGCACGAGCTCTGAAAGAATCAAATTAACTGCCTATCAAATGTATTAACATTGTTAATGAGAACAGGCATTTAAAATGAAATTGGTTTCATTAATTTTTCATTTCCTTCTGTTAACTTTACCTGTTTCTGGATAATGTCACTTTGATTAGAAGCCTGAAGGGTGTGCTCACGCTTAATTTCTATCTGTTGCTGCTTTTTCTTCTGTTGCTGCTCCCTGAGCTGCTGAACTCTCTGCAGCTGCTCCTGAACACTAGCTGCTTGAACAGTTACCACATTCTGAATCTGGTGAGCCTGTACTGGGCTAGTTTGTTGAATCTGAATAGGTAACTGAAGCTTGATCTGCTGGGGCACACTGCCTTGTTGGGCTTGTATCTGAGCCACAACATGTGACTGAAGCTGAGAGAGAACTTGGACTTGTTGCTGAAGCTGAGGCACTGTAATAACTTTTGTTGGAGGCTGCTGAAGTTGCAGCTGAGGACGAGTTGGGGATTGCACAGGAACCTGATTTAAACTTTGAGTAGTTGGAAGGGTTGAGACTGAAGTCTGAACCTGAGGTTGTGATTGCTGCAGCTGAGCTTGAATTTGTAAGGGAGCAGGGGGCTGCATCTGAATCTGTTGTTGGGTTGTAGTCTGCACCTGAGCTGGTTGTTGAGGCTGGACTTGGGACTGGCCTTGTGGAGGGGTCGCACTCTGCGCCTGACTCGCGACTTGCACTGGAGATTGCCCTTGAGCCTGGGTCTGTGTCGGAGACTGAACTGTCACTGGAGACTTAGGTGTCTGCGCCTCAGGTGTGCCTGGAGAGTCAACAGATGCTGGAGTCTGAGATTCAGGCTGGGTCTGAGTTTCAGGCTGGAGTGATGGCTGAGGTGCCTCTGGTTGAGCGGGTGGCACAGGTGGGACACTCTGATTCTGCATTTGGGGCTGAGATTGTTGTTGACTCTGAGGCTGTGGCTGAATTGGTGGCAGTGCTGAAGTTGGCTGTGCCTGTAAAGCTTGCTTCTGTTCTCCTGTTGCTGGAAGGATATAAAAGAAAGTATCTCATTTTATGACTTTGACAAAGCAGCTTTACAACTACTTCAGAACCTACCTTTTAAAACTACTGTAAAGCTCTATGCAGAAGTTCAAAAGCATACTAAGCTTACACTATAATTCCAGCAAATTTGCTTTAAGAAGAGACCTTCTCCAACTGCACAAAAGAAAAACAAAAGCAGCAACCTAATTTGTTTTTCCTGCTCAACAGACCAGTGCTTACCTGAGGTTGAAGTAGAGACTGTTGTTGTAGTGGTGCTAGCTGTAGTAGCTGCTGGTGGTAGTGGGGTGAAAAGGAATCTCTGAATTGTACCATTTGGCATAGCTGCTTGCATTAGCTGTTGTCCTGGACCTGGTATTACAGTCACACCCTGAGGGATTAATTGTAATTGACCAGTAGTTTGACCTTGTCCCTGAATTACTACAGTTAGTCCTTGACTGCCACCCTAAAAGAGAAGTGAAATAAATATTCCTGTATTAGTGGTATAATGCTTTGACAGTGAAAACTAGGGGAACTGGGGTTTGGGATTTCAAAATTAAATACTTTAACCATATATAACATTTTTGACTTTTAAAAGAAGGTGCTGAGATCAAGAGACAGTAAAATACTCTTTCTATAATTCTATTAACAAATTAGTGTTTAGTTATAAAAATTTCATCCAAATACTGACAAGAACATTATCCAGAAAGCAGCTAAAATGGAACATATTTGTTTCTATAACTTACACCAGTATAGAGCACAGACAATTTAGAGTATGGACACACTATTAATCATCTTCTCAAGAGTCCAAACAGTTTGTGTAAACCTCTCACCACTGCAAGAGAATTCCTAACTTTGCATCAGCTTCTACCCAACTGTGAGCTTTCACCACAGACACTGCAGCTGCTTTTAACATGTTGTCAGTGCCTGCTGCATAAGCTGCCTCTTTGGACATCAGCATTCTGGCTATCCTTGCTGTACACAGAAATAGCTAAGATGCATTATGCTGCCTTAACACACAAAGTTACCACAAGGTACAACACATCTTCATGTCCAGAGGCTGCAGAGTATCTTACCTGGCCTTGCGTTAGTTGGGTGAGTTGGGCCATGGTGAGTTTCACTTGTCCTTGCTGAGGGCGAGGGGGCTGCGATGCCGTTTGTGGCTGTATGGGCTGAGGGGAGGTTGCAGGAGACGTCACTGTCTTCTGCCCAGAGCTCGAAGAAGATGTGCTGGTACTAGAAACTGCTGTTGAGACAGGCTGACCCCTGATTATCTGAGTCACTACCTGCTGACTCTGGCCTGCAAGAGAAAAATATTGTGATATTGGAATGTTTCTGAGATTTTAATCATTAGCACAATAAACATCTTAATTAGAGCTTCTGCCATAATGCCAAGCTTCTTGCAATAACACCAAGCAAATCCAGCAAACACTGCATTTTGCAAATGAATTTCCACTACAAATTATGTCTGTGATTGAAAAATCTTCATAGTGTTTTATATTTTTGTTTTATAATTCAGCTTATATACTTACAGGGAACTCGAACTGCTAGGCTCCCCCTGCTTTTAAATGAAAACTTTCCCAAAGCATTGTTAATCCAAACTTTTTTTTTTAATGTCTTAAACTACTGCATGGATGTCAGTGATGATTAACACTGAAAAAGCCTGTAACTGACATCCTTTGCTTCTGCAAAAAGGCATCTGTTGAAAGCCAAGCATCAAAATGAGATATTTTTGCACTGAGGCCTGTGACACAGAAAGTATTTATGAGAAAGAAATCATGGATTTCACACTGGAAATTTAAATATTAAAATGAACCTACTGGCTGGAAGAATACCTTGTTGCACCACTAGAGGTGTTCGAATGATAGTCTTCCCAAGCGTAGACTGCTGAAGTGGTGTCCGTATTACTGTCATACCAGGGCGGAGTGGTGTTCCTTGCACTACCTACATGTACCAAAATGGAGAGCATATGTAAATATATGCTTTTTAATTTTATATATATATTTATATATATTTTCATTCACCCAGAGTTGCTATGTTTTACCTAAGCTCTTATCTATTTTTCCAGTAGGATTCTTTATTAAAAGGAGATACTGCAGCTCTCTCCATTAACATTGTTATTGAGAGAAGCCAAAAAAGTTCAAGAAATCAGACCACACAGTACTTTTATATCTGTGAATAACTTATATATGCCCCCAATGTGCTGTATTAAATAATCAGAAAAATATCTTACTTGTGAAGTGCTTGTTGTTGCTAAAGTCCCTGTGGTATTTGGCCTAATTGTTACGGTTGCTGTCCTTGGCTGGAATGAAGTAAATGTCTGACTTGCACCTGTAGTAGATGGAATGATACCCAATACCTTTTGCTGAACTTGAACAACACCTAATTAAAGAAAAATTAAGCACTTATTAATGACATAATTTTCAGCATAAGAAGTCACTGTAACTCCAGCGTGGCATTTGGAAATCAGTCTCCAGGTTCTAGAACACGTTTGAGTTTCAACATTTCTTGGGAGAACCTTTGTCACAGTCTAAGAAGAAGCAGCATTATACTGAGTATTTTCAGCAAGTTGCAAGCTAAGAAACAGGTATTTTAGGGAAAAAAAAAGGTAAAGAGTGAAACTTCATAAAGAGTAGTTTGACTGTAGCTGCAAAGAAGTCCTTGCATTGATAGCATGCCACAAATTTAGCATTATATAACCTTTACTTAATGGTTGTATCTGATTCATCTAACTGTAGGAGACCAGTTTAACACCTTTCAATCATGGTGCTGAAGAGAATGGGCAATGTTTTTCCTTTTCCCTAGGAAACTTTAATACAAAACCAGCAGCCTCCATGATTTCTTCGGTCCTTAATGGAGTCAGTGGATTGGGCATTTATGTTCTATATACATCCATAAAACTCAAAATATTAAAGCCCTTGACTCCAGGCAATAAAAAATGCCAATCTTATTTTGGACACCAAACTTTTTTTCAGTGAAGAACAAATCTGGCATTAGTAATTGAGAACACTTGCTTTTAGGGGGAAGAAAGTATTTTGTTGACATCTAATATAGGCAATGAAAAGCATGCTTCATTCCACATTTTAAAAAATAGTTTGCACTACTTTTGCACTATTAAATGTAGAGTGATTTAGAGGCAAAATCTTGCATTTTTTCCCCTAGAGACACAAAGAGGGCACAAGCTCTATTTTTTTTTTTCCCAAGTCATAGTTCACTGGGAAATTAGTGTCAATGGAGAATCAATCAGCAAGCTGGAATACATTTTGAATTCAGTTCTCCTTCCCCTACCTCCTTGAGTTGATGGCACATTGACGGCAACAATCTTGCTGTTTGCAGGGAGTGGCAGCTTAGTTATCACTTTCCCTGCCATCGTTACTGGACTGCCTGAGATCTGGAAGGTCTGCCCTGTGCTGGCAATGGTTGTAGCTGAGGTGGCAGCTGTGCTAGTGGCTAGTGAGGTACACAGAACAGTCAGTTTTAGAGCAGAATAATTAGCCAAGAATGTGACTATTTGCAAGTATGAAACAGCAAACTACAGGATTATTTTTACAGTCATTTTGAATGTGTCAGGTCATTTTTTTTATTATTAAAACAGTCAATTACAGCACAGAATCCTGTCATTATCAGTGATTAATGTCAATGATTACTCATACAACTACTAGCAATAAATTAAACAGGTCAGAAAAGCAAGCAAGACTATGAATAGAGAAAAATAGACAGGTCCTATTTCAGAGTCAGTGTTCTGCTGACTTAGCAAGAGAATTCAGAGCAAAGATAACAAAGGGTCCAAAACACTACATTCTGGAGAATACGTAGGTGATGTGTTAGAATTCATTCTATTTACATGCTTTGCATGATAAACAATTATCTACCTGTTGAAGATTGGCCTTGTTTAACCCAAGTAGCAAAAGTCTGATGGAAATTCTTGTTCTGTTGGAATGTTACTGTAGCTGGAGAACCCACTTTTGTAGTAAGCACTACTTTGGTTCCAGTTGGAACCGGACCCGTTAAAGGGCCTACCACAACCTTCTGTGGAGTTGAGACAGTAGTTGCAGTACTGCTGGTTGTGGTGACTGCTGTGGCCACACCTGCAATAGGTATCTGCTTCTGCTGCTCCAGGCGTTTCTACAGAACATAGGGAAAAAAAAAAAAAAAAAAAAAAAAAAAAAAAAAAAAAAAAAAAAAAAAAAAAAAAAAAAAAAAGATAATTATCCATCTCAGATTTTAATAAAATAAAAGCTGTTTCCCGAGCATTGAAAAATGTGCCACTCTGGTATAATTTTTGTTTATTCTGTAAAAAAACAGAAAAATAAGGGTTTGTGTCGCCTGCAGCACTACACAAACAAGACCACTGGACCTGCAGATATACAGTTTTCCTTATCATACACCACCAACAATTTTCCTTTACAGCAACTTTAAAATCCTGTGCGTACAGCCTTTACCTATTTCAGTAGAAAATACACCTCACTCAAACTCTTGTAATTGTCACAAAAGTAACATTTAATTCAGAGAACTGCCTTTGTGAAGGGTCAGTATCAGCAGGCTTGGTATTCAATGCCAACTGATCTAACATTCTCCCCTATACTAGAGAAACTATCTCTGTACTTAATTAAAATTCCGATGACTGGTTATCATCCCATCGAATTAATGCTTAGGGCTCATAAATAATAACAATACATTTCAATCAAGGTAGAGGAAATGCAAAATGAGTAAACTGAAGAATGTACAATATTTAGAGCATGTGAAATATCAATATGGCTTTCAGTTTTTCATTTTTCACTTGATAAATGAAAATATTTATGTATGCATATATATTAATTCCACCAATTGAAGATAAAATTAAAATCAAAAACTCTGTTTCTACTGAAGCATGAAAAGTAAAGGCAGTCATCTACCAAAGTCTGTCATATACCTAGTCAGCTTTCCATCACACCACAGAATACTCCTGATCTTACCTGGACATTGATGCTTCTTTGTCTTCTTTTAAAATAAAGGAACAATCTTTTTGAAAGCGTTAGAAATAAGATGCAAAAAATGGGAGGCCAATTATTGGAAAAAAGTAAAATAAAAATTAAAAGCCCACTTGGCCGTAATCTGTTTCAAAATACTGAATGTGATGAGTGGCCCCAGCAATACTGGATGCCTTAATGAGACCCCTTCAGCATGTCAGGTTTGCATATGAAGTTGAGGATGAGGGGAAATAAGGGCAGACAAAAAATAGGGATAAAACTTGTTTCCCAGATCTGAATGTATGCAGGCCAACCATGCAAAACTGTGGACAGGTGGGACTACTGAGAGCTCCCCCACCTGCTGGGCAGCCAAGCGCTGCTGTTTTAGCTGAGCCTCCATTTGGGCCTTGAATTCCTCCGACTTCTTCAGTTCACTAACCTTAGCCTGCTGCTCAACTGCCTGCGCCTTTTCTTTCTCCACCCTGCCAAAGACAAACAACCAAAGAGACTTTTATCATCACATAAAATTCGGCCACAAAACTGGATGCATTTTAGCTAGTTTCAGTCTTACAAAAACACATGTCAAACATTAAGATTACTCAGAAACTGGTCATGGCTTTAAGGAGTTCAAAACAAACTACTGAGGTTGCATTAAACATCCCTGAAGCTTTCTGAAGTGAAGCAACTACAACATCTCTTAAGAAATTGTTAATCAAAACTAGAATTTGTAATTATATCAGAGACTGCAAATGCCATCTGTGTAATAAAAATAGTTTAAAACAGTTTCTCCTCAAGGGACTCAAAAATAATGCTCCAACTCTTAAGTATGTAATACTGAAATTATTCCTTTTACGATGGCAAAATTCTCACATTGAATCTCTCTCTGCTTCATATACCTGTGTTCATTTTCTTTGTAACTATTTTCCTATGCTTATGAAGCAATCAGTGTTGTACGGTTAAATTGCTATTTGCTGTACTGTATGGACAGGTTTTTGGCTACTACATGACTTCAAACAGTATGTGTTGAAATTATTCTATAACAAATTAATACAGATTAATTATAGCTTTTTGTAAGACTTCCTAAATTAATTTGTGTAGTTTGCATAACACATGACACAGGTCAGCTTTCACTGATTGTAGCTACCAAGCTTGTGCTCTTTAGTGGGAATATTTAAAATACAAATACAAATCAAAATGCTATTTTAAAAGCTTATTTTAGTTGGTTTACCTTTCAGCAAATGCCCTGATCTCCCATAATTCCAATTCCTCTTCTGCTACCCAACTTTCAATGATAACAGGGCCTGTTTGCTTGGGGGTTTCAGGTCTTTTTGGCCTTAGTGCACTTGATCGCAGTCCCTTCCTCTGAGGCGTCGGAGTTTCTTTGGAGAACAGCCAAAATACAGACATTAGTCTCAAAAACAAAAATTGAAAGTGTAACACAAACTTCAGCATTACAATTCATATTCTTTTAACAAAATCAGACAAAATGCTCTGCTAACAGTGAATGTTTCTGTGTTAAAGCTATTTTTTCCAACTTATTTTAGAAAGAGGAAAGACTCAGTTTCCGATAAACCAAATCAGTTAAATATATCATTTGTTTCACAGGGAGAAGATGATTCCTGGGTGTTCTGACTTAATGTAAAGATACAGTTACCTTAATTTCTGTACAAGCCTACGGGGAGAGGGAAAACGTATAAACAAACGCACCTTTTGGAGCCTCAGGTACACCAATGGGACAAACAATTTTTCTTATACAGTATTCTGACCGGATTCCGTAAGGACCAACATCTCTCCGCTTGATTATTTCTGTTGTTGTAATTTCAGTCTCTGATGTTTCTACAACAAGTTAGTGTCCAATATGTTAGTAAAATAGAAAAAAAGCACAAGATAAAAGCTAAACAAAATTTGTCCAAAGAACCTCTAAATGACCTAACAGGTGCATGATAAATAAAGAGCAATTAATGTGGACATTCAGCTATTTAAACAAATACTAACGCCATACCTAACAGCAAGTCTTTCTAGAAAGGATCTGAATAGGAGTAGTCCTAGAAACTAGCAATAAGCACTGCGCATTAAGAAATCAAGGAGTTTAGACATACCTGTACGTGTGGTTCCTGCCCCAGGTGGAGCTTTTGCAGCCATGTCATCCCACTTGAGACATGCCCACAGCAACCGCAACATGAGACTCACTCCCGCCAGTGATTTCACTGTTTGAAGTCGATACCTAACCACAAAGAAGGGGTATTAATTGCGTTTATTAATTGCAAAATCAAAATGTATATAAAGTACTTAACCAAGAGACAAATGCTTTTCATTGTACTTTTACCAAAGAATCCATAAAATTACAGAGTGATAAATATCAAAGTTTATAAAAGCTCTAATTTAGTCAATGGTTTAAGAGGTTCAGATTTCCCAAGTCAAAGAAAAGCATTCTTTAACATTTCCAAGACGGATGTTCAGAAGTAAGAGAAAGGTAAAAGTCAGGTTCCAGAAACACACAAAAACCAAAACCCCACACAGATGCATGGTTATCCAACCTAGGATGTAAAAACACTTAAATTTCACCAGAAAAAGTGTTCCCTTGTGTTTCAGTCTGGCCTCTAGACACAAATTCATTTGCAGTAAGAATCCAAAAGTTCCTGGGTATCCAAAGTATCTAATCACTACGATGGGCACAACCAATTAGATATTTGACAACAAAACAGTCCTGCATCACAGTACCAGTATTTCAAAGCTGCTGCATGGCAGGATGTTCAAGACTTTCTATAGGGAAGCCTGAAATAAAACTGGGAAGAGCGAGGCAATCGAGAAAGAGTTAAGCCAATTTGCGGACCAGAAACATTAACTTTCCTTCAGACTTCTGCCCAACTTCAGCTAGACTACAAAAAAAACAGATTGGTCAAAACCACATTGGGCTTCTCCATATTACTTTAGATTGGGCAGTGATTGCTTTCCTAATTTGTAATTTATATCTTCTATTTTTGTATAATAGAGCCATTAAATAATTTTTTTTTACATTAAAAACATTGGCTTTTGATTCAAGTAAGTGAAAAAGTCATCTTTGGCCATGCACATATATATCACTTGTCCTTTTAATTTAAGTTTCATCCCATCCCAAACTTCTTAAAAATGCAGAAGTCTATACCTCCAAGTGATCCCAAAAGTTGGTCTTGGAGACGGATATGGCCAAATATCCAAGGCAGGTTTTGCATTGTAATTGAAGTAAGGAACTTCTCTGATCCCTCCTCTTCTGGCCAACTTTTTCAAGTCATCGTTGGGTAAAACAAATATACTTTTTTTGCTGCTTTTGGTAACAAATTTTCTGTAAGAAGGTAAGGCAGTTCCAGAACGAGTTTTTTTGGGTCTTGCAAATTTCATTAGTTTCACCTTGTCTTTTGTGGAATACTCTTTGCTGACAGTCATGGAAGTCACCAATGTGCCTTCTGATGTGGTCAGCGAATCGGTTACCGTTGTTGTAACTACTGTTTTGCTATGCTCCTGTACAGAAATGACATCGACACTGCTGTCCGTAGTTGGAGTGGTAAGTTTAGTTACAGTAGTGGTGGTAGTTACAGTAGATATGGCACAATTCTCTGTAGATGATACCACTGTTTTCCCATCATTAGCAGCTACAGACTCTGCAACTTTAAGCACAGTTTTAGATTCTGTAGAAACAGTTGATGTTGTGGTAGTCACTTCAGTGATAATAGTTTTAACTTTATTTTCTCCGTTGGTATCTTCCACTTTATAGGTCTGTAAACCATTCTGGTCAGGAAAGTCACTACTCAAACTGGATTCCTCACATGATGTCACAGGTGATGGAGCTACCTTCTTATCCTCAGTGACTTCGGTTTCCATACATTCTGTGTCCCCACTTAGGCTGTTTTCTTTACAGAACGCATGCGTGGGTGTGGAAGCGATGCTAACAAAGGTGGATCTTCCAGGAGAAAGCTGCTTCTCTTCAGCTTTCTGCACATACTCAGGAAATTCATGTGGTGGCTGAAGAGTCTCTCCAGATTCACATTCTGATGAACTCTGCAAACATGACTTAGGGTCCACATTACTTTTATCATTTGTGTTGTCTGGCACAATGTCACCATTCATAAATGGTTTTACTGAGGACTCCTTAGGAGTCAATGGTTTTATTTCATGCTCAGGGATGGATTTACTAATATTATTAACTTTAGGTTCAACATCACTTCCTGCTGTAGTCTCACGAGTGTCTTTAACTAAGCATTCATCATTTGAGAATATTTTAACATCATTGTCTTTTCCATTCACCTGAAGTGGTGATTTTTTTTCTAAGTCTGTGTCAGATGCATTTTTATTATTCTTTTTGTCAGTAACGCTATTTAGATTTGTCTGATCAGGACATCTGCTTACTGTACTTGACTCCACTTTCAATTTCTGACCTTTCTTTTTACCGTTAGCTTCAGATAGTTTATCACTCAGTAGCTCCTCATCAGATTCTGCTTCATCCATGTGTCCTAGAGTTTGACTTTCATGACTTCTTTCAGAAATTAGTTCCGTTTTAAATGCTTCTAGGTCTTTATCAATTGATTTTGAGTGAAATACAATCTTGTTTTCAGATTTACCTTCAGTCTCTTTTAGAACAGTTTCTTCCTCCATTTCACCCTCTTGAAAGGATGTTGGTTCAGAATGGCTTTTTATCATAAAATTGTTTTCTGTGTCTTTGCTCTGCTGTTCAGAATTTCCTTCTGTTTTTTCAAGAACAGCCAGAATATCTTTTCCACTGCTGCTTTCAGATACCTCTGACTGTATATTTTCACATTCATCCTGAGATATCCTGGTAATAGGTAACTTTTGTTTTTCTCTTGTTTCTGAAACATCCCATTTGATTTTACTTTCTGCATTTGTTTGCTTCAAGTCATCCACTAAGGAACTCTCACACTCTTTAAGGAGTTCTTGCCCTTGACATTTATCAGTAGTCATAGCTTCGGGGCTGGCTTGTTTACTGTCATTTTGAACTGAGCTTTCACCTTCAGAGCACTGAGGGGAGTCTTCATCCAGCAGCTGGATTTCTCCTTTTGATAGTCTATTTGCTGAAGGCAGAGGTGGCTCCTCCAGCTCACTGCTTTTGGCATTAGAGATGCTGCTGATCGGCAAGCAGTCCTGTTCCACATCTTCAGTTGGGGTCTTGTCTGCAATATAGGCTCTGTCTTCAGGAGAAAGGTCAAACTGGCTTCCTTTTATCTTTCCTGCTTTTAGCTCGTCTATGATTTTCTGAGGACTTATAGCTCGAATGCCTCCAGTTTTAGCACTAGCCTCCAGTTTTATCCTTTCTAGACGTTGTTTTTCTTCCAATGTAAATTGTTTTATTCTCCTCTCAAGTAGCCCGTCTAATTTTGATGTTTTTACTTTTCTTTTGTAGCAAGTCCTTAAATGAAATCCCTCACTGACATTGATGATATCCCGTTTACAAAGACTATCCTCATCTTTTAGGGGGGATTCAGCTTTCACATCGTCTATATCCATAGGTTCTTCCTTGATAACTTTGTCATTTTCACCATCCATTTCTTTTTCAGCTGCAAAGAAGAAATAATTCTAAATTAGTAAGCTCCTCTAACAATGAATAACAAGCTATATTTTACATTAAGCAAAAGAAATAAATGCAACTAATATTTGTAGATTTCCAGGAAAAAAAAGGCAACAACAGCAGCAAAAATATATCTTAACTGACAAGTCCAAAGTATCTTGACACAATCTGGTAGTTTTTCAGTAGCTATTTCTATCTGTGGTCAAATGCTTTTTATGCATATAACATCATGATGAACGGCTGGCTTTAAAATAAGATGCATATTATGTTTACCTCTTGCATGATCTAAGTTTGCAGAACTTGTATCAATTTCTGCCTTTTCTTCCTTTGACTTTTTTTCTTCTTTTACTTTCCTCGAAGTTCCAGAAATATCTGCTTTGTCCTTTGCTTGCAGATCACGAGAATTCTTCATTTTATCTTTCTCTGCTTTTATCTTTACTGGATTTCTTCTTTTCTCCAAGTCACATTTTTCAACATTTGTATCTTCATTCTTTGCTATTAACAGACAAATTAAATAGTTTCAAGTTATTCAGAATATTTTTTTGATACTCTGCTAACCGTTCTCAAACAAGTTTCCTGGGAAACTAAACACCACTTCCCAAAATTCTGGCTCATTAGAAGTGTAATTCCGGTTGTGAAATTCAGTTATTGTTTTTAAAAACTGACTCGAATGCTTAAATCCAGAACACCAGCATTCAAATGATTAAATGCTTAATGCTGTAACCACTCTCTGCAATCCAAAATGCAAGATTAATCTAATTTAGTAAGTATACAGACAACACCAAAAGCAACAGCATCCATTTTGTGTCTGATCCAGTTAAAACCAAAGAAAGAATCGTGATATTAATGGAAACAAATAATTTTAAAATATTTTTGCAAGATGGTGTGATATTCTCAAACAAAGACTATCACACTTAAGTAATCAATTGAATAATTATACATGGTAAAAATTAGTATGTTAGCAATTAAAAAAAGAACTGATGCAGATACTTACTTGGTAGCAATTTTCTGTAATTTGCATTTGTATTTCCAGGTAGTTTGGGGACAAACCTATGTACATGTGTTTTACTAATCCAGCTCCAACCACCATATCCGGTTACTCTATATTCCTCTCCTTTTTGTTTCCAAACCTATTAAATATTTTGTAAGTTTTATTTTAACAGTGTCATTTGTTGCACTACATATGCATATACTCATTTAAAAAGCTAAGATGACTTCATTTTAATTAACAGACTTTTTTTCAATCAAACATACAATTAATTCCAAAAACTGTAGAATTCTTCAGCCTTTAGCTAAAGGTACTCACTGGCATGTGAGGAAGATACAGTTTTAAATATTATTGATAGAAACAATTATTAGCTGATACAGCTTGGACTTTAGAGAATTTTAACAAAATTATTGTAGCTGGTTAGATCACTTCAGATGATGGCAATGAAACAGATCACTTTTAGATGGCCAGCAGTAGACATCAAAAGGCAGGCAGGCAGACAGATTCCAGTACCCGTATTAGAACTCCTTCATTAGAAAGGGCTGTATTTTACAGACAAATATATCTGTCAACTAAAGCAGACTCACTGAGACCGTAAGACATGATACAGTTAGTTTAGGCCAAAATTACATGTTTGAATACATGGGCCTACCTCCCATTACAATGATAGGAAGTGATACAGTAAATATGATTAACATTTTAAATTTAAAATAAAATGGAGGAAGATAAACATGAAATCATTTCTGTGTGTCATTCTTCATGCAGAACAAAATATTACCTGATGCTTGACAGGAAAGGTATATTTTACCCATGTAGCTTGCTGCATTGTTTCTTCTTCTTCTTGTTTTCTCTCTTTTTTTTTCACTTTCTCCTTTTCTTCTCTTTCTAGTGCTGTCATTCTGCGTAATCTAATACATATAGATACAGGCAAAACTTAAAAATTGTTTTTACTGAAATAGAATACAGGAGCTTTTAAACAAACATAAGTCATCAAACAATAGTATATAGATATTCAAATTATTCAATGAGGTAATAAAGTGGAAAGAAACATATAGTAAGCTGATACTAGATTTATCTTTTCAACAGGAACACTAATTTTTTGGGCCATTCCAGCACAGCAACAGCTGTCTGCAGCAGTGCTTAAGATCAGAAACATTTTTTTTCTGTTTCTGTGACAATGAAAGTCAACAGACAGCTTCTAACAAACAGTATTGCTGCTTTTTTGGCCTTCCAAAGAGTATCAGCTTGCAGCTGTGGCTCAGATAAAGGAAATAAACTTTTTTTGCAGGAACAATTACCCAATAACTTGTGATGGATTTACCATGCTGCTGGTTGAGAAAAATCATTTTGTTTTTAAAAGCTAAATGACTTTCAATTCTTAAAGGTTTACAGAAACTAGTAACTGTAAACCAGAGCAAAGTTTCAAATGTGAAAACATATTTTTACCTAGTGTGCCCCAAGGATTCCCGCCAGATTGGCAGCATGACAACAGGTTTAATTGCACATTCCAATATAGCCAAAGCAAGTGCAAATTCTCTAGGTTTGCTGCACATCTGAACAGCTTTAATCCAGTTGGACCTAAATTGCAAAAAAGAAACATTTTCTTATTAATGCAATAAGCACAAATACAAGGAAAAAAAGAATATATAGTTTCATGCATTAATTTACCTGTGAGAAGCCCAGTTGGGGTGAAGGAACGATGCTGGGATATTGTTTTCTAGCTGAATAATAGTTAGCCTCAAAGTGGATATGGTGAGAACTCTAGAGCCATGGACAGATCCATTCCACTTGAACTCTCCAGCAGCAGTCAGACAGAATTTGTGCGAGAGATGCCGCCTCTTGTCATGATCCTCCCTGTGCTGGTGCTTGTTCAGTGCGAATGAATTAGTGGCATATTGGTTATGATAAACACGGTACTTCCCCTCTTGTCCTAATTTGAAATAATTGTTCATATTTCCTTTCAGCACAATTTCCTTCTTGACATTCATTCGGGAGACTTCACCTTGAGAGTTGACCACCAGAACCTTGTTAAAAAACATATGATAAAGATTCACTTAAGTTTCAAATACTTCCATTGATCTATAGACAAGACTTAGTCTATCTATTTATAAATTCATAAAAACATCTTGCATCGACTCCCTATTGTAGAAGCAAATAAATGTTCATCTTAAGATACTGAACACAAACAACCACTGATTATATATGCTGATTATATTCTCATTAATAAATTAATGAGATAATAAAATTGTTATCCAGGCTCCCCTAAAATGAAATAGAAACCTAAGTTTGCTACTCTGAATTACACCTATTGAGGGAGACAGCTTTGGGAAAATCTCCACTAAGCTAAAATAATCTTTCTGTGATTTACCAAGGAGGAACTTTGCAGAATCCATACACACTGAAAAACAGTTTGCAAAAATAAAAACACCACCCCAAACAATATACAGTCAACTGCAACCAATTCTTTAGCATTCAAACACTGCTCTTCTGGAGAAACTGACTTCCCAAAAAAGGCAAACAAAAACCACGCACATAACCACAGTAAAAATCCAGTTAAAAAGCTGCACATTGAAGCAAAGTAAGTACATAGGATCAATGTGATACCACTTTCCAGTCAACAACGCAGAGAGGAAAAAAAGCAAAGGAGACGGGGGAAGACACCGACTACCTGTGGTATGACAGTTACAACATTTGATAATTTATACTTTCTACAAACCTCTTTGCTTTCTTTATTCAACTTATTTGCTTCCTGTGCTACAGGAGCAACCTGCTGATTCTGCTGATTTTTCATCTGGCACAACTTGCTATCTGGATTTCGTAATCTTGTGAGCATTCGTGTTGAACCTGGCGCACCTTTTCCTATGCTTGGAGAGTCACTTCTTTCACCATTTGGTTTCTCTCCTGCCCAAAAGAAGGAGAAAAAAAAAAAAAAAAAAGGCTTTTAAAACAAACTTAAATGTTGGCAATTGTCTATAGACAATTAGGAGACATATAGGAGTTATGAAGTCAAAAAATAACAAGAAATATAAAAGAGTTTATAAATTTTACCTAAGTCCTCTGAATCCTGGGATCCCCTCTCTGCATTTTCAGCATCATCAGACGTCTTACTGGAGTCATTCTGCAGAGAGCTCAACTCGCTGCTGTTGCTGTTCTCAACATCTGACTGTAGAGGTGCAGCAGATGCACCACTGCTGTTGCTAGGGATCATCTGTCCAGTCTCCTCTACAAAAGAGCAACTTCCTTTGTATTTTCTCTTTTAAATGACATTAATGTGCTTTTTGTTTTGGATGAAAAGTTGAAAGGGAAGCTAGATGGACCTCTTTTTGTTAAGCCTTTTTGTTTATTTCCCTCCAGAACACCCTATATCTAAACTCTTTCTCTACAGACTTAGAATATCAGCCCCCTTCTTTTAATCTCCTCATGGGTCTATGTGTTACTTCAAACTCAGACAAGCAGTAAGGTTTTTGGTGTTTGTTTCCCCTTGTCTGTCTTTCTGGACAGCTATGGACATTATCACCACCTTTCTTGATGATGAGGCATATTGCCAGAGTATGATTTTTTTATTCAAATGTCAAGAAGAAATTCTTTTATTTGCGAGAGCCAAGGAGAAAATTTTAACATAGCACCTATACGTAAAAGCTCATAGTCTAACTAAATTTTTACAGTTTAACAGTTCCTATCTTTAGGCATACCAATGACCTGCTACAATCTAGAAATCACTCCCACTTTCCTATGAAGAGCAAGCCACCCCACCTGAAATAGCGATGTCCTGATTGTGCACAGAAGAGATGCAAGGTGAATGTTCAGGGTTTCTTTTAAGTTCTTAAAAGTTGGCTGACCAAAAGCATCCTTTGGATAAAGGCATTGGGATTCACAGAACTTCCCTAAGCTGAAAAGACTTTGATGTGTCTTTGTCAAATGGGTGAGACTAATATAGTTGGATTTCTCTTTTTAGGAGGATGGAAAAAGTAACTAACTGTCTGGGCCCTGCTGGCTAGAGGAGAGTAAGCACACAAATTAGCTGCTTTTAACAAGAATGATGATTCTCATCTAGCTTTGAAATTATATACTCATCTAGCTTTGCATCTTCATCTTATTTTCTCCTCCTTGAAGATTGTTACCTCAATGGTATCAGCTCAGTATCTCTCCCCTTTAACTGAAATGAGTGTTTCAACTAAAACTTTGCAATCGGAGCACAAACATCACAGTACGGATGGTAAATTAGACTTGAGAGGACCTTCCTCGAAACATATACACACTTTCCTGCAAACCAAGCCACTAATTTAAAAAACAGCTAGAAGCTTTGGAAAGAGAAAAGTTGCTGTAAAGGTGTAATAAATAGTGATAAGTATCTTCATGTAAGTGAATTTTTAAATAAAAATATGAGCACACAAATATAGCTGGAATTAAAAGTTGTATCATATATATCTTTTCCACTAGCTCTTTATACTTATTTTAAGTGTAAAACGAAATGAAAAGCATGAAAACAGGCAAACATGTTTGGTCAAACATCTAACATTTTTTTTTCCCATGCGCTGAAAAAGCACATCAAAGGCTTTCAAATTAAGAATTTGACTTCATTCCTTATTAATGTAAGACTAATTATAAGGTTTGGATGCATTCATATTTACAAGCTCAAGAACTGCAACTTTATCTAAATGGAGAACTGTTTCTGGAGGAGAAAAAGTTTATTACAACTTTTTCAGACACAACATACTAAGTATGGCTATAGTACTGATTAGGGTATTTTTAGACTTTGAAAACTAAGAATAAAACTCTCATGCTTTTAACAGTAATCGGTTGTTTAGAGTAACATTTACTTACTTAGTAAAGTTTATAACATTAATCTAAAATAATAAGCTCTTTATGATATTTTATGATATACCAAGGCAAGTCACATTCATTTCTGAATTTAAAGTTTTTTTTTTTTTTTAATATAGTAACATATTACTGCTTTCAAATCAGTGATGTGGCAGAACTAAACAAGTTACACTACAGCAACAGCTTCTGTTCAGAAAATTCTGATAGATCTGTACAGGTTGCTGGGATGACATTTTTTTATCTTGGCATCTCAATGAAATGGTTTACTCGTGTGAATGAAAATTTTGTTAGTAGTTTATACAGTACATGATTAAAATAATATACAAGCCAGCAGCACACTAGAATATGAAACAAACTTTGGTAGGATGTTATAATCATTATGGATTACTATGGAAAAATAAAATATACAAAAAATAGAAAATAAAAAGCTTAAGCCATAGTTATCTTTGGAAGATATGGAAACAAATGTTGATGTCCCAGAGGACCACAAATTTCAAGCACTAGTTGCAAAAAAATTAACTTTGAAATGTTAGTGACAACGTAGCAGTAAAGGATGGCACTGCAAGCAAACAGCATGAGTGATATACGCTGTGAATGGTTTTAGTGGACAATCCGGATAGAAAAACTTAATCCATTCCCCAAATTACAGAGGCATTGGTAACAGTGCCTTCTGTACCTGAGAGTTCCTGAGGGAGCTCTGATGCCACCTTCTTCTCTGCCACGTTGTTGCTATCAAGGGTTTCTGACTGACACCCCACTGCATTCTTCCCTTCAGAGCAACTAGTATCTCCTGCAGAAGGATTTGTGTTGTTGTCATCAGTGCTTGATGTCACAGAGTTACTTTTATCCCCAACGACTGTTGCCTCTATAGTGAAAGGCACAACAAAACTTTAAGGATATTCTTTAGTATGTCTTAGGATGTCATTTGGCATCATCCATAGAAAGCAACTTTGATTTGTCCACTGGATACTGTGAAATACACTGAAGTTTTTTTTTTTCCCCCTTTTTTACTATGAGTCTCAATCAAATATAATAGTTATGTTATTCTGATGAGAAAAGTGTCAAAACTCATGGATTATTCATGGATTACTGCTTACTGCAGACATGTTGATCACAACCTGTAAGTGCCATGACAGAAAGCCAAGGTATCTACAAGTTAGATCTATTTAGCTTGAAAAGTAGAAAGACTTGTGAAATTAGTCAAAAGAAACAGAACATATAATCCCATCGAAAGAGTCAAATACAGTTTGTTACTTGAAAGTAAAGATTTGTACAAAATAATTACACTAACTTTTAGAAATGTGAGGTTCTTAACTGAATAATCACTTGATACTTATATCAAATTATAGAGGTGTGCTTATAGTTTCCTTACCCTCTGTTTTCACTTTTTCTTCATCTTGCTCAGCGGATGTTTCTTCGGTTTTATCTTGATCTGCAGATTCTTCCTTGCCTTTCTCAGTATCTGCTTGGCCATCATCAACATCACTTTTGGCCTTTTCTGCTTCATCGGCAGAAGTACTTTTATCTTCCACAACTTCTCCTTTTCTTATTCTGATAATCTCCATAATTTCATCTAGAAGGAAAAGTACAATGTCACAAACGAACAGACACCCACCAAGCAGACATACCATAACATAAAGACTGTCTTTACTTATAAGACAAAAGATAACATACAACTTAGTAATTTTCCCTCACTTAGAAGAAGCAATTTCAAAGATCTCGTTACTGACTTCTCAGAATTAGAATAGTGACAACTCAGACTCATTTTAATTCCCAAATACCTAATTCTCATTTCTGCTCTACAAGCAAAGTTCAGACTTTGGCAGTTTTACATGACAAAAGCAGACAAATTAAATTCTGCTAGGAAACTGTGGGAGACATATGCATTCTATTCCCACTTAGGACTGGAGCAAATTCCTAATAAATTTTGCTACCCTGACCCCCTCTGGACTGTCAAATGGGGGTATGCTCCAAGCATCTGTGCTACATCCATGGAGTAGGGTACAAAACCATCTGCTTTCACACATTCATTGAGTTTTGAATGAATGCATGCAAAAACAAATGAAACAAATGAAAAAGGAGCAATTCCTAGCTATACCTTAAAAGAGCCCTTTTCCAAATACATGTGAAAAGATGTTTCCTTTAGTCATTCTCTCTTATTTTAAAATGAATGTTATGTTACAATCCATGTTAACACTGAATGAAGCAAGTGCACAACTGAAGCAAATGTACTGTCAGATATGAGTTGTACAAAAATTTTTAGAAAGGGAATAGTGCTAAAAATTCTCAACAGTGATTCTGTCAAGCCAAATAAAAGTATTTTTACATTAAGTTCAGAAGTTTAATGGACTCGAGCGCTTTTTTGATGGGACTCAAGCGCTTTTTTGAATACAAGAATTTTAATTACATTTTGACTATAATAGTTGGAAGTGTCAGTTTGAGCCTATTAAACCTCTTAAAATAAATATAAGCTAGCATTTGGATCAAAGTGCAACACTTATTTCCACTGAACAGATTTTTCTTACCATTTGCTGCAGAAAGGAAGGACTTGTTGTTGCCCCGTGCTTTATTAGTAAGGTCTTCTGTTACATCCATGTGCCGATGGATTTCCTCACGCATTTCTTCCAGAGTTTTGCATAGGTCAGCTTCCCAGTAATCTTTATCTAGGCATTCAATTAACTCTGCCAACTGTATCTTTGTGCTATAGTACCAGATTTTCTTATCTTTCTCACTTTCTGAATCTTCCTCTCTGTAAGACAGTATTTTAAAAATATTTTAATCTAAGTAGCTTGAAATTCCTTTCTGATATTTGCTTTTTTGCAGAGAAATATTAAACAGTAATACCTGAATATGAACAAACAGGAACAAATCATAAGAGTACACTCAAACATAAGCACCCATTTGGTGTCTAAATACTTCTTCCCCAGTTCCCTCTCCTTTTTAATGCTCTCAAAATTTTTTGTGACAAATTTCTCAGGAAGCTGCATGAAAGCCCTAAGCAGCCTCTTAAAACTGGTTTGTCCAATCTGGCAACAAGGTTCTTTCTCATTACATGGATTTTGCAACCAGTAATCTACTGCTAAGTCTCAAACAATTTGAAATGAAAGACTTCCAGGAAGCTGATGACAATGGCAATATTACTCAAAATTAAAACTACCACAACTATTTTGCAAAGTGTTACTATAAAATGAACTTTTCTTTCTTAAAAAGTCCATTTTATAAAACAGAATTTATTGATAAAGAACCTGGTATGATTCATACCTTTCTCTCATCGGGATTTCTCCTATGAAAAAAAGTTTCAAACTCATTCATTTATTTTTCTAGCCTACCAATAACCTATTATTAGCTATTTCTGGTTAGTTATAAAACATTAGATACATCTGAGAAGTTTCTGAGAAAACAGCTTATTTCAGGAAATCTGTATTCTGGCAGGATACAAAGGATCAAAAATTTAAGATCAACAATCATTTGACTCCATGGAGCATTCTATGACTGGTATTTCACATTAAAGAAAAATTCATATTTAAACCAAGTTTCCTCTAAACCAAGAAAATTATTAATAACAATAGGAATTGAAGCATTTTTACTACTGAAAAAAAGCCCCAGAGAAGGAAAAACAAACACCCAGAAAGCAGAAAGTAAAATGGAAAGGGAGAACAGAATACATGAATACAACTTTCTACAGCAAAAGAAAAGCAAAGGATGAAATAAAAGACAATTAAAAAGTGAGAACAGAAAGGAGACAAAGTAACTGAAGAGGAAAGGGAAAACCATGCTTGCTGAATTTTTGTTGTTTTTCCCTGATAAGTATCCAATAAGATGAATGGGAATAGGAAATTGGCAGAACAGCTATACAAACATTACTGCTGAATACAGAAGTGTTGATAATTTTATACTTCAATTACTTAACTCACTAGAAGAGCACCTTTACCTTTCCATTTTGAACCCTTATATTCATTTATACACTGCACATGATTTTTGGATAACTAGATACCTCCTTTATGCATCTCCCTATACGATCAAGGTGTACAATAATTGCAACACTTATTCTCACATCATTCCTTGAAGTAAGGTTGGACTAAGACTCATTTTCCAGTCAAGCCGCTCAGGCAGATGTCTGTGCACCTTGTTTAGGTTTTGTCTACATCATCCAGGTGAGTTTTTCCACATGTCCTCTTTTTGCTTGTAAATCCAAAAATGCTACAAATACACCAATGTATTCAGATGCGTTCCCACACCACCTGAAAATCCCGAGAATCATCTATTTCTGTCTCCCAGCACTTCCTCACACTCTGCTGCTACAGGGTTGCATTGGATTGAAGCACAGTTAGCTTCACTTTCTTTTAATAATTCAAGAAAAGAAGAAATATTCCAATAAAACTCTGATGCACACTAAGGAGAAAGGAAGATACTAGGTTGCATTCTAGAAAGGGGATCGAGCACTAACCTTTCCCAATGCAGTTCAACTTCTAACCACTAAAGCGCTGCTCTGACAATATTCTAGGAATGGTCAATGAAATTTTGCAGAAGCATTTTATTTCCTTCCTGCTTGCTTTACAGAGATTCTTTGAGCACTAAATTTCCTCTTGAATTAAAGGCCACCACAACCTTAATAACAGGAGCTAAGAAATTCAAGTTTCTTCTGGACATAAATAAGCACAATCAGTGAATTTGCACAAACTTCGTTCTTCGTACACTTAGAAGAAAATTCATCTTTGGCCAGTATTCAAAATTAAGGTATGTTCTCATAACTGGCTCATCAACACTCAAAGCATTCATTAGAGTTCATTTAGGTAAAATGAGCTAGATTGAAGCAATCAAGGGACTTGGGCTCTTGGCTATTACTGCACAGAAGATGGAAGGGTGAAGGAAGTTGCACAAGGACCAATTCCCAATTAGTTTTCCCTCTGACAAGCCAGACACGTTGCCAGCTATTTGCTGGACATGTCTCCTCAACCTCCATAGTACTCTATTCAGTCACATAGATCAAGCAAGGCCAAGCAAGAGACAAAAGAATCACAGGGATATTTCCCACCTCTTTTGCCTTTTTTTACTGCCAGAAACTATTCACTGGCAGACTTCAGAGGCAAGTTTTGAGCGATAAAAACAAGAACACAGAACAAAATGCTATAAATTTTCAAGGATTTCTGAAGTATAGAGACCCCAGACTGGTACAATTAAGAATTGCAGAATTCAGGGATCTGTTCCTGCAACTTTGACTCTATTCAAAGGAACATTCCAAAAGCTTTTTAGCTGGAGGAAATAGAGGAGGATCCACTGAGATACAGAACAGCATGGTACATCTTTTCAGGTCATGGGGGAAAAAAAACTGTTGGTTTTGACAATTAAGAAAGGTGCACACAACTAAGGAACAACTTTTTTTTTTTTTTTTTTTTTAATTGGTGCTATCAAAATGAGGACCAAATAATGTTTCCCTATCTCATTTAACAGGCATTTGCCAAATCAAATACAGCTCAATATTTGCAATTTGTTCAGTGTCTCTTTCTCAATTATAAACCTTTGAAATAGGAACAGGAAAGAAGAAAATTATTGTGTCTACTCAGCTCTCCCAGTAAAATATAATGCATTATATTGCTTAAAATAAAAATAAATCTAGAAGCTCTTGTATGATTTATTTTGATAGGAGAATATCTATTATTTGTTAAAATGGAAGTAATCAGAGCACAAAAAATCCCCCACTAAGTGTCCTTTATAACCAGGCTTCCCCCTCAAAGATTAACAGAGGGGTCTGTCCTTCACTTATAATCCTACTACTATTTTTCTTTACTCTTCTCTGGTTACAAAGAGAGATCTCTCTTATTCTGGCCCTTTGAAAATTACTATCACTACACTTGTATCAGTTTCATTCAAGCTTTATGGTGAAAGTTACCTGCAACTAGTCAGTTTTTTACTACATCTTAAAGACCTGGAAAGTCAAAAGTTGTTATCAGACTAGATGATTCAATACACAGAGAGGACACAAAAGAACAGTGTTTAATCAAGAAAAGAGAACTCTATAAATTTCAGTGTAACATACACTTTTTGTTGCATGTTTGCTACATGCAAAAAGGGGAGCCTAGGAAAACACTGCTATTTAAGAATAGGTTATTTTACTGTTTCCAGATCCAATTTGACTCATGGAAACACTACAAACACACAGCTTGGTAGTTCTCTTCATTCGGTTAGTTATGGTGGTACACAAATTTTTCCTGAAACACAGCATAATGCAAATAAACCCAAAATGCTTCACAGAAAGACAGTTTAGCTACATTTGCATCAATTGCATGGTTCATCCAGAAACTGGAAAATCTACCCAAACATAAGAAGCTACCTGCAGTCCATCTGTGATGTCTACTTCTGTAGTTATGCAAATCCACACACAAAGTGTTTACACTCAGAGTGCATTTATATTCTGCATCCAATTTAATATCTGCACCTACTGCAATATTTCAATTCCATTCTAAGAAGTCATGCTAATTTAGCATCAACTTGGATATAAAAGTGACCAAAAATTCATGTTCATTGGAAAAGTTTACACTGGACGCAATTTCTTCAAAAACTTCTCAAATTCCTTCACCCAAACTCTTTCTCCAAGAAAATTAGATGTCTTACAATTGAAAAGAACACAAATGGGCAAAATATCAGTTTTAGTCAATAATAAATGCACAGCATTTTTTTCACTGAAACAGAAAATAATTAGAAAAAAAAAGGAAAGGAAGGGGAATGGTTCTTCCTTTTTCTCATATGCTAATCTCCTAATTTAGAGATCATTAGAGAGGTTGACATGGTCAGAATGAAGAACTGCAACACATTTCACTGGATAGGAACTCTAGCAAAAAAAAGTATGACTTTGTGCAGAAAACCTCCAGCATAAGAGGAACAACACTATTTAAAGAAACTATTTTACTGAAATACTTCCAGTTTCTTTATCTGAACCTGTATTGGGAAAAGAAATCTGCTACCAACATTTTCGTACTTCCTTAAAATAGTAATGTCAAAGCTGGTGGAAGAGATGAACTATAAAGTTTAATGGACCACTGGCAAATCAGTCTCTGAAATATTTTTAATTTACATAAATTGAGAAGTAATGTGATGTTTATTTCAGGATGAAAGCTTCTTAGATCTCAACCACAGCAGTGGGAGAGTAGAATAATAATCCATTGCTGGTGAGGACTTTAGTTCAACACATCCTGCAAGAATCTCTCTCTAAATCAAACTTTCAACAGATTTTTTTTTTTTTTTTTCTGAAAACAGAAGCTGAAAGCTTCTGTACAAGGCTACAAATATATAAGGATATCAATACTTTCAGGCTGACCATCAAATCCAACAGAGGAAAAGAGAGATTGATAATTAATATTTAAAGCATCAGTTAATACTATCTTTTTTTTTAATGGAAAGAACATTTTTAAAGGACCAAAGAACACTATTTTAAAGGATTAAAAAAGTGTTCAGAAGCACCTCATTTGCCAGACTCAAAGCCATCTACAACCCTTTTAAGTCCTTTCAAAGCCTACCTAGTATCTAAGTAACCGCACAATACCCTTGCTAATAGAAATTTACACCCAATACATTAGTATCGCAAGACTAATCATGTATCAGAAACTGTCACATGCACAAAATAGGAAATTGCTTCAAGGCAGGTGTTTCTTGTCATTTCATTTACACGTACAGAAGTTTCACATGGTATTTTCTGTAGTTTTAGACAGTAGATTTGGTGCATATCTTTAAGGGATTCTGAAAAGCTGTCTCAGTTTGACTTTGTGAAACTACCAAAACAATACCAGTATCCAATAGCCAAATAACTATCTAGGCAGTGGCAATACACTAAAACTGGTATTCTATATGATCACAGAGTTAGTTAGATCATGTTTCAATAACTTAAACAGGAGGCTGGAAATTTCTCATAAAAACTCTTTTCATCATATTCCTGAATTTTTAGTGCACATGGAAATAAAAGCTGCGGGTTATTACTTCCACCTCTCCTCTCATATACAGATTATTTTAGAGAAAACTGATGGATGAATTACATGGTCTTCAGAAAACAATCTACAAACAAGCATGCAAAAGTCTTACCTAAGGAATAAAATAACTTTAAGATGACAATAGTAACTTTGTAGGAAAACCATTTTTAAATATGCAATCAATAGAATGTTATTCTTCAGAAAGCACTACACAATCAGTTTACTTACATAATAATTCTTCTGTTCAGGAACCAGTATTTTCTTCTATGTCTGTCGTATCCAATGGGTTCATGTCGAATGTATGGTTTATTTTTTTGGATTTCAGCAACACAGTCAGTTACTCCAGGCACCTTATGTGCCACGCAGACTTCACACTGCCATTCATCCTCCGGTACCTCTTCAAGAGGTGGTTTCACACACTCCAAATGGTACACGGCCGAACAAGTTTCACAGCAAAGCAAATCCCCAAGTTTGTGACAAACCCTACAATGATCATCGTATTGGATAACACCTTCTGACATTAACTCTTCACGTGCAATGTTTGTTGTAAGAAACTGATCCACTAAGAACTGCAGAACTTTGATTTTATTCTCTACTGGTCCATAAGGATAGTCCTCTGTCTCTTGATAAGGAAGAACATGATGGTATTCCTTGTCACTCTCACAATATACCCGCAGAACCTCTGGCCACGTCATTCCATCTATGAAATACAAAGTGGAATTAACGCTATCTTTGAGGTCAGCAGGTCCAAAGGTAGTATTTGAAGTGTCTTCTTCACGTAAAACTGCTTTTAAAAGCACTATATGCATCTCTGCCATAAGTGTGCACTGCTCTTGACTTACCAGAGCAGCACAGAAGTCCTCAAAACGAAAAGGAGAGAGGCGTAAAACAGTGCCAAAGTTCCTCAGTACCTCATAGATGGCAATAACATTCATTATATGCTCACTAGGCACCATCAAGTCCTCTGAGGATTTAGGAAACTCCAAAGGTGGGATATCCTTTTCTTCCAAAATTGGAGATCGAGGACGATGCACTCTTTGTCTTCTCCTACCTGAAATTCAAAATAACAGTAAGAATTTTGCGATTCACAAATCAATGTTTTAAAAATGTCTATCAGCAATGACCTTTCTGTGTCCAACTCTTTCTATATACCGCAAATTAAAGGTCGTCTTCAAAGCTACATAAATGTGGCATTCACTTAATAATCTGGTATTTAAGAGTAAAAACATAAGTCTGAAGTTTAAGTTAGATGCTTAAGACAAGATGCATTTCCCTGCAAAAATTCTGGACAACCAAATTTTCTATTGATTGATTACATGGAGGAGTGGTCTGCAGAAAGCACTTTATCCACAGAGAAAAACCAAATGAAGAGACGCACAAAATCAAGTCTGCTGAATTATAAAATATCATCATCAAAACTCAAATGTCTTTGCTAAACCCTACCAAAACTACATTTAAGAAATATCTTTGTGTATAAAAGTTTGCCGAATGATTCCATAAGAAAACCAAACCAAATACTGTGCTAGCACAGCAAGAACCAGATACACTTCTCCCTCTCAAACTTTAAAAATGTGAATGAAATTCTATGCAAAAACTAGGAACTCTGAAATAATATAAAAAGATGAACTGCCAGATGTTTCCATTACACAAGTAATGGGTCAACATCAGCTGCATATAAAAATAAGTTTCCAAGTTTAGTTGAGTTCTGACTCTGTGGAAAAATGAAAGAATGCTTATGTGACTGCCTTCCAATATATTGCTGCCCAAATCAGTGGAAAATATTTAATCACAGCAAACACAAAAATGCAGTAGTTTCACAGACTCAAAGCAAGTGCTTTTCAGCAAGAAATGCCTAGATTAAACACATTTCTACCATCAATGTCCAAAACTCTATGGGCATAAAGACCACAAAACAACAAAGCAAAACAAACAAACAAAAACACTTGTATTTACATGTGAAATTACTTTAGCTTTCCGAAACTTCCTCTGGAAAATGCATGATAGTGTAGGACCAGCCCTGGCAGACAGTCACACAAGACAGCACAGATATTCTGAAATCACTAATAGCCTTCACTAAGTTCAAAGGTCACAAAAAGTTGGTGGAACAATAAATTTGAATTCTATTTGCTGAAATACACTAGCTGAAAAATACACTCACACTTAAACTCAGAAAGAATCAGCCTCTGAGGAAAAAATGAATGACCCTAACATATCTACAGAAATCAGAAAAGAACAAAAGAAGAGTATAGACCAACTTGACAAACTAGAAAGTATGAACACGGCTGAGAAGCAAGCATCACTTATTGTCTTTCTCTTTTTTTTTTTTTTTTTGACTTGTGCTACTTCAGAGGGAAAAAAAGGAAAAAGAAGAGTTATAGTTCCTTCTTGTATACTCATCCCCCACTGAAAAGGCAGACTATGCATCTATCTTCTTTGAAGCTGACCTGTTCTGAACAATCGTGCACTGCATATAAACTGGTTTCTTGAGCTAAGCAAGGGAAATATTCAAAGATGAAAAATATTTTAGAAAGAAACAATATCCAAGCATACTTTACATAGAATGGCTTGGTTGCAAGGTCTTTCTCCTTGACCTGAGAAAGATCTCACATCTTTCTACACTTTTTCTTTCAATTACATTTTGATTTATTATTGACCTTGCTATACCCGCTTTGAACAAAACTTGAAGTCAAGAAAAGAAATACACAGGTATAATAGGGATATTCCAAAGAATTTGTGCTTACATGTGTAACTGTTGATATATAAATTGTACTCTCAAGAAATGAGTCAAGAAAGTGACAACTGTAAGTAAAAATAGTCTCAACTCCAGTGAAACAGTTACACATTTTTTTAAGAAGGCATCTTAAAATTTTAAGAACTCTCAAGTAGCTGCTGAACTGCAGTAACATTTTTTTAACAGTCTACAAAATTATACTTTTGTTTAATTTTATTTTTAAAGTTTGTATTACTATACTTACAATTAGCCATTTTCAATATAGTTTAGTATACTTTACCTAACTTTGGATAAGATATTTTTACTATTTGCCCCACACAGTTTCCTATCTGTGGAAATAACTTCTAATAGCCAAAGGATTTTAAGTAGATAATGCAATATGTACTTTGTCTGGAACAAAAAATATCAGAGGATTTCAGGGCAAGTGTATTAAGAGAAGTTACTTCTCCTCTAAGCACCACCACTAACAGCCAACACTTTAAAATCAGTCTTGTTGCATCTAAACTCAATTGAAGAAATGCAATGTAACCACACTTAAGTTTCTCAAAATGGACAAAAGTTATAATACATACAAATTCTATATTTCTAATCTAGTTTCTGCATCTTAACCAAACCCCTAAATGAAATTCCACCTTTGAGTTGAGTCAGTATAAATACAGAAAACATCCACCTCTATTTCATTCAGCCTCTGGAATCAAGCAGATACACTTCCATTCACATTCCTTTACTAGTTGTCTCCAAAACTGGAGAAGCCCACAATAGTTGCCTCTCCCTATTTGGAATTCTCTAGCTCAATAGCTGCCTGTAATTAAGATTAAAGAGTAAACAATTTTATTTACATGGTACATTTAATTATAGATACTGATAATTACAGTCTGCATTTGCCATAATCTATTAAAATAATTTATATTCCACGTATTTAAGCAAATATTCTGGTACTTGAAATAAAATAAAGTCACTGAACTGGAGATGCTGTTTATACAGCATCATTTTAGCCTTCAGATAACTAATGCAAGCAACAAAAGACACTCCATCTAGTCATTCTGAGAAGTACTCTAAGTCACAACTCCTTTATGTCTAGAAACCAGGCAAATACAAAAAAAAAAAAAAAAAAAAAAAAAAAAAAAAAAAAAAAGTAGTATTAGCATAATAAATTGTCAGTTAGAGGATTCCTGAAAAGTAATTATTATTTGGGACATACTTGAGATAGGCTCTAATTAATTTCAAAAAAAATCATCAAAATCCACATTTATTTTAAGCTAGTTCCATGCAATATCAAAGTCAGCTACGCAATCTGACTGCAGACCTACAGACAACTTCACAGGATGAATTCATCTGTAGTACATCAAATTATTCTACTATTTCTACAAAGTATATATCTTAATAATAAGGTATTTGCTGCACACAGTTCCTTAGAAAAATTGACAAACTCTCTCTTCAGATAAACTGCAAATCTGCATGTCAATACAACAGCATTAACCACAAATTTAATTTGGCCTTCTACAAAACTTTGTTAGACCCTGAAACTACCTCTCATATTTCTAAAGATGAACTGGTGATTACCAGTTCACCTCTAGATTACAAATAAAAGTTCAGATTTCTAAGTAGTAAAATAAGAGAATAGTGAATTTGATTTAGAGAACAGGGTACACAAGATGTTTGGGAGCCTGATGACTATTCTTGTGTGACAGACATAAGAGAACTGCATATCTTACTATCAATATCAATGTCTTAATTCCTTGAGAGCAAGAAAATGTGGTAAGATATAAAATTCTCTCACATACAAAAGGTGGACAGCTGGACTATTTTGCCCCAGAAGCAAGAGCACTCCGATAAAAACAACTGGCTAAGCGAAAGCCTTGGTCAATCACCATTAAATGCTCACGGATTGGCAACAATCATCCAGAACTATATTAAAAAAAATAATGAGACGATCTTTTGGCTCACAGTTCGACTGTTGTGCATTTACTTGTTAGATAGCCTAATGTTTTATTATCTCAGCTGAAATCTAGATGAACAGATCTTCCTAAAGTTACTTTCCCAAGTTTTTTATTAAAAAGGGAAAGAAAAAAAAAAAAAAGCAAGCATCTTGATTAAGCCATGTTCTGTAACATATGAGAAGTACTAGATACGCAACTGTGACAAGCTTAAAGTAAGAATTACAGTAGGCAGCTAATGTCAAAAATGACACAGGATTGCCTATCCTAAATGTACACCTATCTTCTGAAGATGCAAAAGAAAACCAGAGAAGGGGAAATACATATACAATCCAAAATACCAAAGGTCCACCCAGTAGAGGAAGTGATAAACATCAGATATATTCACACCATAGAATTAAACTATACCATTATCATGCATTATATCAAAGGCATATTATCATTCCTAAGCCTTTGCTTCTCTAAATACTTCAATAAAAACATAGTAAAAAAATATCCTGATATCTGAATTCAGGATACTTCATAAACTTCAGAGGAGTATAAAAATTGAGCCTGATTTGTCTAAAGGCATTACACCGTGCTCTTTAAATTCACTGTTCGATAAAACTTTGAAAAACTGAAGAACTCTTTCACTCACTTAAGTGAGATGTGATTTAAATGTAAAACCTTGGTTGACAAGAAGAATTTGATTAGTATTACAATTTTTCAATATTCTGCTCTACAAAAACCTCTTCAACCCTAAAGTCTACAGCCTCAAGGTGGTGATAATTCAGGATGTGTGTGATTGAAAGAAGATAAATAGACAACAATTGTTCATAATCACCTTCAGCAGCAAACTAGTAGGCATCATACTCCTCCAAACTGTATAGGTAACCACAGGAACTCTGTAACTGTACATTACAGTTTGTCTCGTTTGAAGAATTATTACCAAAACAAAACAGCAAGAGCCACAGACAATTTCTGGCTCAGCATAAACCTAAGTCAGAGATCACTAGAGCCTGAGAAGGTATTCTGAAGATCTTACCACTTCTCTCCACTGTCAGATAAAGATACTGAGATCAGGTGGATCTTGCCTATTAAAGCTATTCTAATGTCAAGTATCTTTTCTCAGATTATGATAAGCTAAGATTTCAATTAGTACCATCACTATGTAGTTCACAGTATAGATACTCATTAAGCAGAAACAAGACAGAGACTTAGCTGATCAAATTAAAAGTCTGCCCGTTCTTCTCTGCAAAAGGGCAACAGCAAGGTTCTTAAAAAAGAGGAAAAAGGAAAAAAGAGCCTTCAGGCCAACACTAGCTAATCCAGAACAACATAGGTTCTTTAACTACCAAGCAGTTATTCCATGTCCGTATACCATTATGATTAAAATGCTTACAATTAAACCCTCTTCCCCCACACTGGATTTTAGTGTAAAAATATTTTCCTGATTTAGCCACTTAAAGCGATAAAAATATATTTTCCCTGACAAAGGCAACAAACAGAGGTGGTCAAAATGAAAGTTATGCAACTAAATAGAAAACAGGGAGTTAAAAGAGTTAAGAATACTTCAAAATTTTTCTTCAGTGAAGCTAGACCTCAGTATTTAAAATAATAAATATCCAAAGGAATTAGATTTCCCTGTAGCTCAGCCCTGTGACAAGTAAACTAACAGTTATTTAAAAAAAGAAAAAAAAAAAGAAAAAAAAAATCCAACACACAAATGATTTCAAATACCTATTTACATTTAATTCCTTTATACTTCTGATGATATAGCTATAAATTAAAATATCTGTATATATGCTTGCATATATACAGACATGCAATTTTTAAAGGACTACTAGTGTGTCACATAATGGCCTGATACCTTTAAAATAGTTAAAATAAAAATAAATGCCACATTTAGTAGCTAGTACTTTCCCCTTTTAACAAGTGATCTGCTGGTTGCTCCAAACTGCACACTTGAAACAAAAACAAAAGAACATGCAATGCATTTGCACAACCTGTTCCTCCCCCCTTCCAAACCGGCCAAACACTTGTACAGCAACAGTGTTTGTTACCCTGCAGCCCAGTTCAGCAACGCACTCCCAGGTTATCCCTAAGTTTAACCACTCTCCTGGTTCAGAAAAAAAAATCAAAAATAAAAATCCTCACCCTAAACTCCATTCTGATATTAATTAAAATAAAACTACAGTGCTTAAGTTGAGATTGAGATTTTTTTGAGGTTTCAAACTCACATGACTAATTAACTATTTAAAGAAAACGCAGTCCCACGTCCCCCCCAAAAAAACCTCAAGGTTGCTACTAGAGGTTAAAAAATAATCACGATGATGTTAAAGGGTTTTTAATCTGAACGTGAATTTTAGAGCTTGCCACATGTTAAAATAAACGCAGTATTTAAACCGAGACTTTTGACTCAACCTCCACCCTTCAATCGTTAACAAGCCCTTATTAACTAAAACTAGGTTTACACCCTTGCAATGAGGCCCCGTGCACTTTTCACTAAACTATAACAATGCAATCTCCATTTTGAACAATGCACCTCATTTCCCTCCTTGAAAAGCTAGTTTTGTCTTAAAGCCAATAAAACGCTGCTTCCACTTGTATCTCTGATTTCCAGAGCCAGCAGATTTTCCACTGTTGATGCCGTCTTTTTCGACCGCTTCCAGTTGCATGTGCTTCCTTTCCTTATTATATTAAATTCCCAAGCACAAGCCATCCTCCCCTGCATACATTTACAACCACTTCCTTGCAACGCATGTACCTCCTTCCTCCTGCTCTTAAACCCCAAGCGAGCGCTCCACGCACTTTTGGTGCTGTTTGCAATATGTGGCATTCGTTTCTGCAGCGAGCAGGACCCCTGCGCACGTTCGCCGAGCATCCCCCCTGTTGCAGCACGCCTTGCCCTCCCGCCTCCCTCGCCCGGCTGCTGCTCGCCAGCACCTCCAGCGCGTCCTGCATCCGCGGGGCTGCCGGTGGTTAACGTGCACAGCCCTCCGAGCGCTCGCAGGCATCCCTCCTGCGCCTGCATCCTTCCTCCCTTGCGTGTCCGTATTTGTAAGCCTAGGGGGAGCATGTGGGGTGCCCTGGCCTCCCTTTCCGCTCATCCCGCTGCCTCTCTACCTGGGGTGCTGCTGTAGGTGCTGTGGCTCCTGAAGCTGCTCTCAGTGCAATAACTGGCATCGTCTTCGTCCTCCATCTCTTCGGGGTAGTCCGAGTCGTCGTCGTCCTCCTCCTCCATGATCTCCTCCTCTTCTTCCTCCTCGGAGTCCTGGTTATCCTCGGGGTCTCCCTCCTCTTCCTCCTCGGACACCATGCTCTCCTCCTCCTCTTCGCTCTCATGATCGTCGTACACCACTTTGCTGATGCTCCTCCTGGACGAGGCAGCCCTGCCTTGGCTGGTGCAGCTGCCTCCTCCGCCTCCTCCTCCCCCTGCGCCTCCAGCCCCGGCCCTGCCCCTGCCCTTACCGCTGCTGCCTCCCCCACCAGGGGTGCTGCTGCCGCCGCTGCCTCCCTTCCTCTTGCTGCCCCCCCTGGGGGAGGCGGCGGCGGCCGAAGAAGAGGCCTGGGCAGCCCCGGCTCCCTTCTGCTTGGGCCCCGCCGTCTCCGCCTGGGCCGAGCTCGCCCACCTGCCGCGGCTGCTGCCCCGCTGCCGGGAGCGCAGTCCCCCAATGGGGCCCGCCGGGGCGGGCGGAGCCGGGGAGCTCGCCTGAGCGCCGGCCGCCGCCTGCTGCTGCTTGGGCGGCCTGCCTCGCCGGCCCCGCAGCTCTGGGCGGTGGCCGAGGGGGGACGGGAGGGGGGGGGCACATCTCATGGTGTGGGGCGGTGCAGGACACGGAGGGCAGGTGGCATGGGGGGGTGCAGGACACGGGGGTGCAGGACAGGGGGGTGCAGGTTGCAAGAGGGAGTGGAGGGAGCACGGGGCGGTGCAGGACATGGGGGGTGCAAGAAGCACGGGGAGCTGCAGGACACGGTGGGGGGGCTACAAGGAGCAGGGGGGTGCGGGATACGAGGAGTTGCAGGACACAGGGAGGGTCCAGGGCACAGCCGTAGGGTCAGGGCCGCCCCCGGCAGCCCCGCACCTTGCACAGCGCCCCAAAGGAGCGTGGTGGCCCTGTGCCATGTCCCTGCCGCGCACACCGGGACAGTTCCTGCTTTACCCCCAAAATAAGGGCCCCGTGGGTGGTTGCTGTGCATGGCCGGAGGCTCCCGCAGGTTTGGGATCCCCGTCGGCGGGTGGTGACGCCGTCTCTTCTCGCGCAGGGATGGCGGGCCGGAGCCGGGAGCAGAGCCTGCGTGAGGAGCTGACGTGTGCCATCTGCTGCGAGCTCTTCGCCGAGCCCGTCATGCTCGAGTGCATGCACCACTTCTGCCAGGGCTGCATCCAGCGCTACTGGGCGCGCAGCGCCCGCGCCACCTGCCCGCAGTGCCGCCGCGAGTTCCCCGCGCGCCGCTTCCGCCGGCACTACCTGCTCGCGGGGCTGGTGGCGGCCGTGCAGCGGGGCAGCGCCGAGGAGCGCCGCCGCGACGCGCAGGTGAGAGGCACCAGCCCAGCCCCGCGTGGGGCACCTCTACGGCCTCCTCTTCCTCCTGCAGCCGGTGCTTCCCGGTGGGAAATTCTGGAGTCTCTCGCCTGTGCCCATTCCTGCGCTCTTGCAGCCCCTTCTCTCCTTTTTCTTGCTTCCCAACTGTCTGGGTCTCGGACGCTTTCTCTGCTTGCTGGGGGCTCCACAGCGGCTCCTTTGCCTTGCCCCGTGCTCAGCCCTGCACAAGCCAGCTCGGCACCTTCAGCTTCTCACCCTGCTGCAAACACGATTGCAGCCCCCTCCAGAGCTCCCTGGCTTAAAAATGGATGTTTAACACTATGGGGAAAACTGTTTATTCCGCAAGTCTGTGCATTGAGTGCTTGTGCTCGCCTCGCTGCCTGTATGGGAAGTGCTGTAGCTTTCCCCCTCCGACGTCAGCTTTGGGCCTCGGGGCTGTTCCCTGGGTCGCAGCGGCGAAGTGCCACATTCTCCTCGCGTCTCCCCTTGGTTCCTGCAGAAGGAGCTGGAGGTCGCCCTGCACGCCCGCCGCGGGGAGCTGGAGGACCTGGCGCGGAGGAAGCGCGCGGTGCAGGAGAACATCTGCGGCCTGACGGTAACTGCGGTGCCAGCGCGTCCTCGTGCCGCCCTCTGCGGAGTGCGGGGCATTCACCCCAGAGGAGCCTGCAGGACGGCTCTTGGGGCTCCGTAGAAGCTTTTAAGCAGTTGCTGAGAAGCATTTTCAGAAGGAAAGATGAATATCCTTAATCACCATACTCATAAAGACGGCGCAAGGGTAGCCAAGAGTGGTTTTTACTGCTGGTTATTTATTAGTGCCCATTTAGAGTCCCTGAACCTTGTTACCTCCCTGATCTCTTGCATCTACTGCCCTGCACTTGAGCCGGCCTCACTCGCAGTCATGGAGGAAAATCAGCAGCCAGATGCAGCCTGGCTGGGCCACAGCCCTCTGGGTTAATGTTTGCACAGGGTGTGTGTACCCGCGTGTTCCAACTTCCTGTAAGAGCTAAGGGAATAATTGTGCACGGATCTGAATGGATCCCACTGGAAATGTATGCCAAAAATGATCCCTGCTGAGTATCCTGCAAGGGTGTTGAGAGGAGGCCCAAAGCCCTGGTTGATGCAGGGTTGGTGCAGCAGAACTGAGACAGGACGAGAGATGAGAGCATCCCATCCTCACCCTGCAGCTACCACATCAGGCAGGGAGTAGCTCGTACACACTGGAAAATCTCTTGTGTGCCCTAAGAACAGAGCTTGTGGCAAAGCCGAGTGGCTGTAGTGGCAGCAGGGACACTGCAGGGTGGTGGCAGTGTCACCAGCACCGTGCTCAGGTTCATAGTGACACTCTGGAGGATGTATCGAGTCTGAGTTTCTTTCTGGCCTCCAGCGGTACCAGGCTGCATCTTGTAATCCATCTCTGAAGCAGGAACAGCCACAGTCTGACTTGAATGATGTAAGAAAAAGTAAAATATTAAAAAACAAGAAACAGAGTGTTAAGGAAAAGCCAAGTAATTTGGAGGTGAGATAAAACTGATGGAGAGCATCTTCTGACATGTCTCAGTTCCCTCACCTGAGGTGTGTGTTTAGCCCCTCTATTCCACTACCAGATTGTAGATAGACCTTTGATGTTAGTGAAAAATTATTAGCAGATGTCACACACAGCCTAACTCCCATTGCAGTGGAAGAGGCAACCAAGGTGTCTCCAGAATAAAGAAATTACTGATTTGAGTGCGGAGGCCACGTACGTCCTCTGTGGTTCTGCTGGGGCTGCAAGAGCGTTGGCTAAAACGGAGCAGGCGAGGGAGGCTGGGTGCCCTGGGTGGCTCGTGCCACTTCAGACACGATCTGGTAGACAGGGACGTGCGTTTCAGCAAGAAAACAGTGAGGGCTGAGATCTCCCTTGGAGATTAAAAGCCAAAGGATGGAAGGAAAAAAAAAAAAAAAGCAAAACTGTCTCTTGTAAACAGGCAGGAAGGCAGCGAGAGCACCACACTCTGGCCGGCCAGTTAAACAAGTGAACAAGTGAGCTCTGCAGATTGCTGAATGCTTTTTTGATCGGCCGTAATGGCAGAGATTAGTTGACACAGCTCCCTCATCCCTGTGGAAGGACTGGGGCCTGCAGGACTGAGGTGTCAGGAGGAAAAAAAGCAGCAAGTTACCAATATCGGGCAACAGGGATCTGACAAAAGTGAAATAAATCCCAGCTGAGCTCTGATGCCAAGTCTGCAGCTCTGCAAAATGTGGGGCACAGACGAGCACTCTCCTGGTGGCCTGGGAACTTGGGTTGGGATGGCGGCTCCTCCAGCAGAGCTTGGTTTTCTCCTTGGCTACACATCTTTGAATGTTGTTCTTGTGTCCCGTTCTCCATCCAAACAGCCAAGGGTGCATCTGAGCAATGTGCAGGTCTCCAGATCCGGTACCTGGGTCAGCCATCTCACACATCTGAGCGTGTTCTAGCTGCTGCTCTCATAGTTTTCTTTTTGCCTCTGCTCAGAAGGTGTCTGGGGAGCTGCACTGCAAGATCCGAGCAGAGTTCATGCGGCTTCATCAGATCCTGGAGGAAGAGGAGAGGGCTGTGTTGGCAGCGCTGGGCAAAGAGGAAGAGCAGCTGCAGACAAGGCTGCGCGGGGATGTCCGGCGGCTGGAGGAGGGAATCTCGGAGCTCCAGAGGGACATAGAGCACATGGAGCAAACGCTGAGCAACATGGAAGAGGTGTCATTGCAGGAGGTGAGTCTGCTCGGTTGCCGGGAGCTGGGGACGTTTCGGGATCTGAGTTTGGGCTGGGAGAGCAGTGAGATGAAGGGAGGCCATCGGCCAGGCCACCACACCGACCACCCCGGGCAGATCTGTGACAGAAGGAGGCAGAGGATGAGGAGCTGGATGTCACCTCCCCTGACTTTAGTGCGTGGATTAAGTCATGACATGGGCACACCTCTGGCAGCTTCTCCTCTTCACCTCCTAGCAAAAGCCCTGGGGCACAGGGGGGATCTGCAGCCGATGAGTGAGAACCCCATGGGGAGAAGGACTCGGCTGCGAGTCCCAGCAGACTCTTGCCTGCACCCTCCTGTTTATATTCCTGATGCTTTAGAGCCTGCAGGCTTTGCCTCAAGGGAGGCAGTGATCCCGCAGATGTGGTGGGTGTCAGGAGCCTTCCTGCTCCTCTGTCACCTCTTTGAAGTCACCCTGACGTCAGCACCCAGACAGGTCCCCCCAGGGCAGGGGCTCCTGGCAGGCTGCGTTCCTTTCTCTGCTAAGGACAGCAGGAAACATGACGGGGAGTTTATTTCTGCAACTGCGTGAAATTACAGAGAGTGACTGCTAATTCTCTGCGCTCCTCATTGCAGGTGGAGAGCCTGGGTATCAGGTACGTGTCTGGCATGTAAGAAGCCGATTCCCTTTTCAGGAGCTTATCTGTGTCCCTGGCTGGGACCGCATGGGGGAGGGATCTTATCTCAAGCTTTAAAAGCATCACAAATCGCTTGACAAACGGCTGGTGCGGTGCCAGGTGGGAGCTGGTTCCCAGCACGTGCTGGTTGTGTCTGCGGGAGGGCAGAGGAGACGTGTGTGTTGGTGCGAGTGGAATCGCCCAGCCTGCTGCAAACAGGAGCCAGGCTAAAGCAACAGGTTTTGCTTGGGTGCTTTGACGTCTGCCTGCCCTCTCTCAGCTTCTCATGGCTCAAGGGGCTGCAAAATCAACCCCAAGGTACAGGTTTGTCCTGTTTGGGTGGATTGTGTCCTGGGTGCTAATGCGCCCCGGGGCCATGTGTTCCGCTGGATGTAACGTAGTGTCTGGGAGTGCAACCAGCCGCTGCACAGACTCGTGTCCTGGTTTTACCAAATCCCTTCTGCTTCACGGCTCTGTGGTCCTCTCGCGCTTTGCTAATGGAGCCCCCTCTGCCCCAGGCCCTTGGTGAGCGTCGAGACGCAGCCTGCCCTGAACCTGGAGCAGTACCGGGACCGGCACGGCGGCCCCTTGCAGTACATCTTCTGGAGACGCATGCTGCGGTCCATCCGCCCCGGTAAGGAGACCGCTGCAGGCGGATGCGCTGGGGAGGAGCAGGGGAAACTCCTTGGCAGAGGGAATGTGCAACCCGGGAAACACCCTGCTTCACTTCTCCGCAGTTCCCGACGCTCTCACCTTCGATCCCGAATCCGCCCATCCCAACCTGGTCTTCTCCAGAGACCTCACGGCGGTGACGGAGAAAGAGGAAGCGCGGCCGGTGCCCTACAGCCCCCGGCGCTTCCAGCGGTGCGTGAACGTGCTGGGCTCGCGGGCGTTCGACAGCGGCCAGCACTACTGGGAGGTGTGGGTGGGCAGCAAGACCAAGTGGGACCTGGGGGTAGCGGCGGAGGCCGTGGACCGGGCGGCCAGGGTGAAGCTGTGCCCGGAGAACGGCTACTGGACGCTCCGCCTGCGGAACGAGACCGAGTATTGGGCCACCGCCACCCCCTGGGTGCGCCTGGCCCCGCGGCGGCCCCTCCGCAAGGTGGGCGTCTTCCTGGACTGCCGCGAGGGCACCGTGGCCTTCTTCGACGCCGGGGACATGTCCCACCTCTTCACCTTCCGGCAAGTGTCCGCCGAGCGGTACTGCCCCTTCTTCAGCACCTGCTTCAGCGACGGGGAGGCCAACGGGGAGCCCATGCGCATCTGCCACCTGGCCCTGTGAGGAGGGGACGTGGGGACAGGGTCCTGTGCAGGCTGTGGGGACACTACTGCCTGGCCTGGCCCTGGGGACAGTAGAGAGGCTCTTCCTGGTGGGTTTTGTGCCCTCTCCGGCCCCTGCTCCACCTGGTGTCTTGGGGAAGAGCCTGTGGCCCCCAAGAGCGGAGGGGTCTGGACAGACGCCGTGGGAGCAGCGGGTGCCCTGGGCCTCTGTGCAGCTTTGGCACCGCAGCTCTGCATTCGGAGAGCGTTCGCGGAGCAGCGAGACCCGCGCCGCAAAGGCTGCGTCCCCTTTGCCCGGGTTCCCTTCGGGTTTCCTGGCAGCCGCGGGGCTCTTCCCGGCAGAGGGAGCTCTGTGTTCGGCCAGCGCCCGGCCAGGCCCTGCGGGGCCGCGGGACTGTCCCTCTCTGTCACTAGCTGTTGTGCCCCCATTAAAGCTTAGCCCAAACAGCTGCCTGCTCACCGGGCTCGTGTCCCACAGGATGCAGGGGGTATAGCAGGATCCAGGGGGCTGCGGAGCTGCATCGGTGCCTGATGTTTCCTTCCATCAGCTCTATGCCAGGAGGTGGGATAAGAGCCACATCCGGAGGGCTGGGACATTGCAGGGGACCAGTGCATGCAGCAGGGCTGGGGTGAGGGCAGCCCATGCCACTGCTTAGGAGCCAGGTGGCAAGGACACGGCCACTTCTGCATTCGGGCAGCTTGGCTTGTGGATGCTCCTCTGGACCCAGAGGATCCCCCTTTTCCCTTCAGGCAGGTTGAAGCTGCCACACTGGACCCTGGGGCGCTCACCAGGCTCCTTGCCTTGTGCTGAGCCCCGGGATCTGCCTTGGGATGCGCTGAAAGAGCCCGGATAGATAGGGGGAGAGCTGACATGGACATGGCCCCCCAGCCCTGAGGCACAGGGAGGGCTGATCTGAGCCAAACGCGGGCCTGGAGCTGCTGCATCCCCACCCCACTCCAGGGTCTCCCTGGGCTCTCCCCATCCTGGCTGGCCCTGAAGCATCCTGCATGTCGCGTGGGTGCTTGCTCCTTCCTGGCTCTGTATCCCATCGCATGTCCATGCACAAGAAGGGCATCGTCCCCTTTGGAGCCTCCTTGTCCCCATACATTCTGCAGCAATGAGGCTCTGTGCAGCTGCTCCAGGGACACCGCTCCGGTTCCCATGGGAGCTGCCCTTGGGGGAAGGCTGGACCAGGCTCCTGGAGGGAGGAGGTGACGGGGTTCTGCTGGGCGGGTGCACCCGTGGGGCTGCCGGCTGCGTCGCTGTCCTCCCCGGCGCAGGGCTCAGCCCAGCTTCAGCGGCAGGAGCTGTCGGGACCGCACAGTCGGGCTGGACCCGCTCCCTGCTGGCAGAGGCTGCGGCCCCGCGGTGATGGGCAGGGAGCTTCGGGGTGGGACTGTCATGTTTATCCCACTAAAGTCGGCTCCGGGGTCGGAGGCTGCAGCTAATCCGATCCCCCGAGGTGCTGGCTGCAGCAAGGGAATTCCTGCAGAGACTCAAATTCCTGCGCCGTGGTGAGGCCCGGACCTCCCCAGCCACAAGGGCTTTCCAGCTCCTTGCAGCTGGGCTGGGGGACGGTTGTCCCCTCCCGGCCTCCTGGACCTCTCCCTGCCCTGCTCCCAGCTCATCCCGGTGCTGCCTGCCAGCCGCGGATAAAGGAAAAGTGGAGCGGGAAGGGAGCCGCTTGCTGGGAAACGCTGCCATGAGCAGGGGAGAAGAGACCAGGGTTTGGTGGGGAGGCTCCATGGGGATGGCGTGACCGCAGGGACGTTGTCTCTCCAGCATGTCCCAGGGTCCCAAAGCACAGGGCGCTGGGGGCTCCCGGAGATGCATGGCGCAGTGGGATGGCAGCCGGCTCCGGCAGGGAGTGAAGCCGTACGGCGCTGGCACCGCTCCGCACGCCGTGGGCTGGTGGCGCCGTGGGCTGCCAAGAGGGAGCCGCGATGCAGGCGATGATGTGATGTGCGCCGTGATGTGCGCCGCGCCGCGAGCCGCGCCGCTGCCAGCTCCGTGCGGCACCGCTGCCTCCCACGTGCCGGAGCTGGCACCCAGCGGCAAAGCCAGAGTGCTCTCAATGCCCGGGCTGAGCGGGCCGGGGACTGCGCCGCGAGGAAGCGCGTCCTCCTCCTCCTCCGTGGGCTGCCTGTGGCTCCGGGGAGTCCCGTCCGGCCAGCCCCATCCCCTCGGTTTCGGAGGCGGATGGAGACGAGGGCGCCCGAGGGCAGCCAAGCGCCCGCAAATCCTTGCTGGGGAAGTGGTGAGAGCAGCTGCTGCGGCCTCGGCTTCCTGCGCGGGCGCTGCGGGGAGGACGGGGCTCTCCCCGGCCCGGCAGCCGCGCGGGCGGCGCTCACCCTGCTCAGGAGCCGCCAGCACGTGGCTCTCGCTCGGGTTTTCTCTGCTCTCTTTTGGTGTCTGCAAACAGGTGTAATTAATAAAGCTCCGAGGCACAGCCCGGGGATGGGTTTGTTTGTTTATTTACAGCCTGGGGCGCACAGGCTGCTGCCAGGGCTGAGCCCGGGGTGTAATTAGACTCCTGAAATCAGGACTGGGCTCGCAGGGAGGCTGCAATTCACAAGTCGCTAATTGAGCATCGCTCCTATGCGGCACGTGGCTTTCATCTCCTTGGTGGGGATTTTCCCCCAGTCCTTGATTGATCGGAGATGCTTGGTCCTACAAGGGGACTTTTCTCCTCCTCCTCCCAACTCTGGAGCGTTCCATGATGGGTTTACATTCCTGATCCCTCTGGCACCCCAGGATCCCATTGCCAGCCGCAGGGTCGGGCACCCGCAGTCCGTTTGCAGGCGCTGGATGACGGTCCTCGGCCTCGCGCTTCTCCTGGCAGCGACGCCGGCTCGTAGTGCACGCGGAGCCGCCTCGGCAGCTGTCGGCACCGCGGCGCCCACGGAGCCGAGCGCCTGCCCGGGCTGCAGGTGGCAGATGGCACCGCGGCTCCTTGCGAGACGGCAGCGGCCCTGGCACAGCCCAGAGCGGCCCCGCTGCCTCCCGGCACCCCGTCCCCGAGCGCTGTGGCTGGCACGGTGCCCGCGGGATGACGGATGAGTCGTGAGGGGAGAAGCGAGTGGAAAGAGAGCAGCGAACAGCTGGCGGAGGAGAGTGCGGGCGGGAAGCTGCGCTTGCTGCAGAGGGTGTCCCCGTGGTCCCCACGCTCGCCCGTGTCCGCGTGCAGGTGTGGGTGCCGCTGTGCCCGCCACACGTGCGGGTGCTGCAGGTGCGGGGCTGCCTGTGGGTGCTGCGTGTTGGGTGTAGCAGTGCCCAGAGCGCGGCTGGTGTGCGAGGAGCGAGCGGCCGCACGGCAGCCACGTGAGCGGGGCGCCCCGCACGCGTCCCTGGAGGATATGGGGACATGCATGGGCACCGCTGCGTGTCCTTGTGGCGCTTCAGGAGAGCACTGTGCCCGCGGTGCAGGTGCGAGGGTGCTCTTTGCAGTGTGTGTGCACGCGCGGGCGCACCGGCGTGGAGCACTCCCCATGCTTGAGTGCGAGGGGTGCAGGAGCACTGCTGTGAGGGGAAACTCATACGCGTTCCCCTCTTGGGGACGCGACTGCGCACAGCGCGCCCACGAGCGAGCCGGGGAACATCGGCATTTGCACACGAACGCTGGGGGCTGTGCGTGCGCGCAGGTGAGGAGCAGCGCAAGCGAGCGCACGGGCACGGGGCGATGCACACACTTGCAGCGCAGATGCGGGGCACCCACAAACACAGATGCCAGGGGCTGCGCACGCATGCACAGCGGCACGGGGAGCCGCATAGCCGTGTACACGGGTGCTGCAGGGTGGACACTCACGTGCAGGAGAGGGATGCCCACGCAGACACATAGGGACATTCACATGCAGGCACAAAAGTACATGTATATATGGGAGTGTGCACACGTGTACATGTAGGTACAGGGACATGTACATGCAGCCACACAGACACAGGGACAGACAGACGTGCACACAAGTACGGGGTTATGCACATGCAGGCACACAGGTACCGGGACATCGCTATGGGTACACACATGTATGGGGACACGCACACGCGTGTACACAGGTACAGGGACGTACAGACGTGCACATAGGTACTGGGACATGCACATGTGTGCACGGAGGTATGAGGACATGCACGTGCATGTACACAGGTACAGGGACATTGCCATGGGTGCACATAGGTACAGGAACATGCACATACGTGCACACAGGAAAGGCACATGCACATGCATGTATATAGGTACAGTGACATTGTTATGAGTGCACACGTGTGGTGACACACACACGTGCCCACAGGTACAGGGACATCGCTGTGGGTGCACACGTGTATGGAGACACACACATGCAGGTACAGGGACACGGGTACAGGGACATCGCTGTGGGTGCACACACACGGTGACCCGCACACGCGTGCACGCAGGTGTGCACGGGGAGGCAGCGGCACACGCAGGTGCAGGCGCTGCTGCACACAGGTGCGGTGCGGGGGCCGCACTCCCGCGTGCGGCTGCGCTGGGGACGCAGCCCGG
>JAWLRI010000424.1:3408040-3423521 GCA_034781795.1 Crypturellus tataupa
GCCCCCAGCCCCTGCCTTCACCCCTCCGCCGCCACAAGGCGGCCCTCACCGCCGGGACCCCCCCTCCCCGGCTCTTCCCGCTCAAGTAACGCGCCCCTCGCGTGTCCCGCTCGACCCGCGCCCTCCCGGGACCCCCACGCCGCGCTCAGCTCCCGCACGGGACGGCCGCGAAGGCAGGTAGGGAATGGGCCGGCCCCGCTGCCTTGCCCGGGGGTGCCTCGGCGCTTCCCTTGTGTCCGGAGCCAGCAGGTCGCCCCGCGGGCAGGGCTCCCCCTCGGGCGCTCTCGGGTTTTAAACGGCCGCCCGTGAGGCGGCAACAGGCACCGGCTCAAACTCACCGGCGCCAGCCCCGAGGCACGGGCAGAAAGAATCGCTAAGAAACACCGGGGGGCCCGGCCCGGCCCGGCCCGGCCTCCCCTAGCGATTCTGTCCGGCCACGGCAAGAGGGAGAGAGGCTTCGCCTGTGTGGTGCTCCCTCGTGTTTATCCAGGCTGAAGCCCCCACAGAAGAGAGGGGAAAAAAAAAACCAAACACAACAATAAACCCTAGAATTACAAAAAACACTTGCTGAAATGGCTTTCTGCCCCGTGGATTCAGGGTATCATTTTCCCAAAAATACCCATTCAAAAGGAAAGCCCAAGACACATCTAGCTGGTTTTAGGAGCGCAGAGTGACCTTAGCAAGTCAGTGTTTCCCCTTCTCCTCTCCCTGTCTTTAGGCTTCTGGGGGATGCACAACCTAGTACGGCCCTGCCCTGCGCCTGCCTGTTGTGCATTCGCTGGTTAATTCAACTTGAATTCTTCCGTGGACATCTTTGAAGTGCCTTTTGTTCCTTGACTTGTTGCTCAGCCCAAGAACCTCATTAAGCCCACAAACCTGCTGCCATGTCAAGCATGCAGCAGTGTCACAATGGGACAGGCAACAGGGTTTAACCCAATTTGCACTCTTACATCCAGCTTTTTTTTTTTTTAATCAGCATTTCATAGTCAGTTGTCCTTTTATATTCAGTAGTACAGCTGCATAGGCTCCGAGCCATGTTTTTGACATTCAGACACAGCAAGAGGAATAGACAACATACCCTAAATTAATTTACACCAATATACCAAATTTGTATTCTGAATCTTTCAAAGTTACTTTTAACTTGCTTCCATCAAGCTGATTTTTTAACCTTGCACATAGTTGCAGAGAAGTGTTGCAATACGTTAACACACAGACATGTTTTGGGACTAGCATCAGTGTGATCTTGGGTGGGTGCATGGAGAGGGTTGTATGTTTTTGGAGTCAGGACTGAAAAATAATTCCATTCTAGGGCAGTGGAGGAGGAGGGGAGAGGGGAAACCCACACAACCCCCTTAGCCTCCTCTTTTCCCTTGACTAAAGCCAAAACGCTGGAAGTGTGAAGAAACACTTGGTAACTTGAATTTTGCATATTAAAGTTGCTGGTATATTTAAATGAACACATTTATAAGTGAAATACAGCAGAAAGAGGAATTTTAGGTAGGTGGCCCTAGGCTGCCTCCATACTTGGTACAGATGGAGAGAAAGACTCCTTTCAAAAGGCACTTTGGAGAAGATGAATAGCCTAGTTGTTCCAAGCTGTTGTCTGGATGGGTTCCTTTTCTCCCATAGTAAAGGAAAGAACTTCAGAACGTACAGTTATAGGGTATGAATATCCCAGCGAGCAGATGCTCTTGTGTAAATCACTGAGCTACTTTTACCCAGTCCTTTTCTCCACCTTATGTCTCCCCTACCACAGATTAGGCACTGAATTTAGGGACCCTGTGCTAGAATTTTTAAGACACTGAAAAGTTGCTAAATGTTGTTAGAATAGAGCTCAACTATAGTGTGAAACTCGGCCTTAGAAAGCAAGACTTTACTTGTTTTTGCTGATGAAATGTAAGAATGAGTGTAGTTTTATTTAATATAATGAAATACAAACTGTATTAACATATGCTGAATTATATTAACATTCAACCACCTTATAAAAATAGATGCTATTAACATCTTATCTACTACTCTGAGCATAGACTGTCGAACTGTCTTTACCAAGAGCTCCTGTTTCCTGACATCCAGTTTATGCTGGGGCTCAAGAAACACAGCATTAGCTTGGGGGTCCTGTTTTCACCTGTCTGCAGCAGATACGATTCACATCAATATTCAGTTCCACAACTAGCTTGTAAGAAGTCAGTGGCAAGTCAATGCCTGATCAGAAGCACAATGCAGCAGATACTTGTAATACTGTCAAACAAATGTTTCATAGAATTATTCTTGAGGTTAGTCTAAAGTAAAATCCGGATATAAAACCAACATATATGGAATGTTTAAGTTCCCCACATGCACAAAACTCTGGCTTTATAAAACAAGTAGTATGAAAAAGGTTAATATCACTTTACAGAAATTAAGGCATTCACCCTTTAAAAGAGTACTTTGAGAAAACAGATACCCATGTAGATAAGAACATTATTTTAGTTAGGAGGTAAGTCCTCTTGCTCAGAAAATTTGAGCTACTGCAGCCAAAGCCAAGAAGTACTACTCTACATAATTCTTCCGCTGTTCATTTGCAAGATTTTTTTTTAATATATATATAATTGTCAGTACTGACCTTTGGTAAGTACTGTATACAACAGGAAAGCATTAATTTCCAAACAGTCTTAAGGCCTTTAACTGTGTGCAGTTATTTCAAAATTATACAGCCAAAGTCCAACAAGTTATGCAGCCAGTACCTCAACCATAATAGTTTTATATTCTAGCTCTTGCTAAAGAAGGGATGAAAATGCCAAGAAAACACTATTGTTCATTCTCAGGCAAGCTTAACCTTACAAAGGCTGAGAGTGCATTTATTCAAACAATGATTTCTAGCATTCTGCTCCAAATCAAACTGGATGTCTCCTCAGTGTCCTGTTACAGGCACACAAGTCAGCATGCCCATAGAAAAATCACAGATAAAAGCAGCTATTTCCAGCTAGGTTGTTCTCTGTTTTAGCTGAACAGGCCAGGTATTTTGCCAGCACCACTCAGGAAGGGAGAATGGGAACTGCTTTTTCTAGCAGCATGATCAGCTTAAAGACATATCAAACTGAATCCGAAGTCCACTGCATTAAATTTTACCTTATGGTTGTTTCTAAACTTCAAATTGAACATAGGTAAGAATTTGTATTTAAAAGCCTAAACTCTTGAATGCAGTCTTTCAACTTCAGAAAGCTTCAGAAGTTTCTAAAGCAAAAGCCATAAATACAGCTAATTATGCTGTAATCCAGTAACTCTGTTCTGCAAGTCTGTGCAGGAGAGCTTTCTCTGAAAAGCCTTCTTTCTGCGTAAGAAAACAGTCTTTCCTTTTTTCAGCTGAAGGCAACCTCTGAGATGGCAATAAAGATTGTAACAAGCTATCATATTAATAACTGCACATTGCTTCTTCATTTGAGGACAGAATCTAGTTCCTGCCCTATACCTCTTCCTTCTCTATAGCTGTAGGCAACTTCTAGATGCAGGTGGTCTTATCAGATACAACACTCATGAAAACAACTTTAGATTATCACAGTACAAAGCTCTGAACTGCTAGTCACCACACACCTCCTGGATCAACTTCTCTGCTTCAGAACAATGCAAGACAACAAGGTTGGACTAGAAAAACAAAAGGCACGAAATGGTAAACAAGTTCCTGTACCACAATGTCTAGGGAAGAGAGAAAACAGTACACGTGAGCTAACAAGACTCCTCTGTATAAGCTAAGACTGCAGATGCCAAAGGCTTCTTTGGACAAAGTGAAACAAATTAAAAATAGGAAACCAAGGCAACAAACTGAAATGTGTTCTCCACTCAGATTATAAACTATAAGTGAGGAGAACCCTGAAGAATCTAGTAATAACCAGGTATCTCAACTAATTAGTAACTTGAAAGCAGCAAGTTGCAGTAACTTCATCACCTAAACTCAGTATGTTGCAGTTAAATAACCTCTTTGTATGAGTCTTTCCTCTTCCCTTATCTGAATGGAAGTGGTAAAACCTTATTGATTCAGACTTTTAATAAATATTAAATGAAAAAAAGCTCTCAGTTATAAAGGATAAGCTATTTTCCATTTACTGATGAAAAGAGCTTCCCTTTTCATCTAACATTTTAATATCTGTTCTGTCTACACTGCCTTTTGGAAGAGACTGACTTGCCTTCCATTGAAGAGATTAGCATTTAGGAAACATTAACTTGCAGCTGAGTTTAACAGATCCAGCTGCTCCTGTACTGCAAGTCCAGAATTAGAGAAGTGCAAGAGAAACTAATGTAGTGGCTTTATACAGTTGAACAGTTCTTGCAGAATAAGACAGCCAATTCATTTGATGAAGCATTTGTTTAAGTCCTATTGCAATTATTTTACCATGACATAATCTGTTCACTAAAGATCATGTGGCATTTTAGGATATTCCTGTGATCTCATGTCAACATTATACATGAAAAAGATGCAAGAAAGTGTCCAGTGTCTCATCCCGTGAAAAAAGAGCTTTTAATTCATTAATTTTTTAACTCTGCCTGTAGCTACAGAGTAACCGTGCTCTCCCTATGTAGAAAATTCATATTTTCACATCCCCAATATGGAGTGCTAATACATCCTTGTCATAAAAGGAATCAATAAAAAATGTTAATAATTCATTTCAAATTCAAATAAGTTCCAGCACTTCAATAGAATATGCCTGAGTCTCTTTCTGGCATTTAAGTCTCTGTAACTCTTGCAAACTTCCTTCAATCTTGTTGAGTTCAGAATAGAATCGTACCTAAAAAGAAGAAAAAGCAAATGTTTAAAATATAATACAGTTTAACTTAGTTCATTTCATACATAACAATACTGTGCAGTTCCCTGTGGCTCTGTATAATTCCAGACATATTGTAACCAGGCAAATACAGCAACTTTGAGAGTCAAAAGGCAACTGCCATTCTATGTTGCTTTGTGAGCATCAAGAGATGAACATGCACGATTTGATTTATTACGTATTGAATTTTTATAACACACATCCTTAGCTCCCATGTTATAAATCCATGCTAAAATTAATTCAGTAGTCCCGGGGTAGCTTACTTGGGCTCTCACAAACTTATGCAGGCTGGAAAGAAGTCCTTTTGCTTCTGGTAGCATCACCATAACTGTAAAGTGAGCATCAAGTAACAGGCACATCCAATCCATGATCTGCAGATAAACAAAAAAAGCACACATATACATTACATTATGCAAATGACACTCAATTTTTGATTTGAAAATGGACTCTATAGCATTAACTTCTAATGCAGAATGCATAGTTCCCCATTGTAATATCATTTTAGACAATACTTCAGAGAATGAAAACAGATCTCTGATTTTATGTTTTCACTCAGTTACAAAATACAAAAACTGAAGGATGTACAAATCTTAGAACTTGCATTTTACCTGATTTATAGTTGGAGAAAGCACACCAGGAAGAGTGGTATTAATTTTTTCACTGCTTTTCACATACAGGTAACGTAAATACCTGAGAAAGAGCTTCAAGAAGACAAAAAAAGGGGAGAGGGAGGGGAGAAAGTGTGAATGAGAGGCAAAGACAGATGACATGTTACAAGAACACACTGTAAGACCTTTGAGTTTTCTCCCATACACAATACTCAATGCTTAAGCTTGTTCCTTTTTTAAAAGAAGAAAAAAAAAATAGATGCCTATACACTGTGCATTAAAAATACATAGTGTGGCTCTCCATCTCAGCTTGGAGTTTGAAAACTCTCAGATATTCAAAGTGTAAAAAGATGTTTCCTAAGGACTGTGCTAAAAATTTTATCAGCAGTAACAGCTTTAGTTCCAATTTCAGCAGCAGCAGCCAACAAGAAATTGATGGTAATCAGAACCAGTCAACATTGTCTCGTCCTCAAAAGACTTCCTTCTCCCTCCAAAAGAAGGATTAAGGAGATGGGCGAGTGTTAAGACTATCTTTGTTCTGTTATAACAGTTCTTAAAACACTATACACTGTAGATAAACTCAGGTACATTTACAGAATATGAGTACGTGCAACTCTTGAAAATTTTATTGGGGACCCAAAATAGAAAGTTTACGTTTGATTTATTTTACATTTGGTATCCTAGTGTACAGTTTCATTTTCCCCCCCGCCTCAACTTGTGATTTTGATGCAACTGATCAAATTTGCACATCTCATCACTTTCTTAAAAAGTATACAAAGCCAAAGGTGTTGAAACTATTACTAAAAATGAACACTATTTAATTGGACTAGATCATAAACATATAGTTTCTTCCTTACATCTTCTATAAGCAAAGACCAGTAAAAGAACAGCAAAGTTCCATATGTACCTAGAAAAACATAGCACTCAATAGCATTGAATCATATTAATCATCTTAGAATAATGCATGAAAATGAATTTATGTAACCCTTGTAACAGGAGTAAGTTTCAGACGCATAATAAAAAGATCTCTCTCTTCCATGTCCTCCCCCCAAAAATTATTTAGAATTTTCAATTTTAAAATGCTTACCACAGCTTGCTGAGCTGGAAGGTCTTTCAGATGAGGCAGAAGAAATGCTTCACTGTAAGCTGAATGCAGGACAGCATTTCTGTGCAGTATTATTGAGGAAACATTTGCAAGGAAAATCCAAGTTTCTACAAACAAACTGAATTCAAATATAACTGAAGAGGGAGATCCCATTTCAGCTTTCTCTGCTAATGTGTATTTCTTCAACAATTACTTATGTAGTTTTTTCTTGGGGAAAGGTTTAGGTATAGTTTTGTAAAAATATATAAGATTTAATTGGTGCAAACACTTTCTAGAAGTTATTTATATTTTAAGTGACATCTACTGAATGGAAACTTCTCTTAAAAAAAATCAGAGAATCAGAGTTATACTCAAATATATATTCAAACAATAACAAAAAGGTCATTTAACAATGCTAAGAGTAAACATTCACTTTGTAAATAATGAACTAATACAGAGGATACAACAATGCAGCCTTTTGTGGTCCAACAGGGCAGAATTCATCATCGTTCTTCAAAGGGGCTTCCTTTGTGAATATAGTATCACAGCTGTCCTCTTCCAGTTCAGTATTGAAACCATTCTCTACCATTTCATTCTTAACTCCTTTATTGTTGGATTCAATATCAATATAAGATATTACAGAGTCCAGATTCACATCTGTTCTTTCAAGATAGTCATCACTAATGCTGTAGAAGAAAATTCAGACAATTAATAGTTTTATTATTAGGTTTAAAACCAGTAATAGACAGTATTAACTCCTTTGCACATACTGTAAGAGTGGAAATATGTACTATAATCTTGCAGAGAGGATCAAAACCATGAGACGACAGTTAATATTTTGTAATTACTAACCTTGAGCAATACATGCCCCTCTTCATGTATTCCAACACTACAAATTACTGTGTGATTAGACATTCATAGGTTTATTTCAAGGTTACGGAACATGCAGGATTACTGCTGTGCTCTGACGTTAGTAGGACTGTTTAATCCTTAAGAAAAGTAAACTTTGTGAGAACTCTAGTGAAGTATTTCACATTTTAAGTTATTAGCAGTATGAACAAGATTTGGTATTTAGGAAGGGGAAGAGGGAAATCTTTTGTGCTCCTGAAGTCCAGATGATCTACAGTGCTACAGGCTCCAGTCTAAAGCTTCATTCATTTGGGCAGACATCACAATGAACTTGAGTTAATCTTTCTTAGAGGTTTCTTATCCTAGGTAAATTCCTTATTAACAACACATCTGAAAGGAGGTAATTGCTACTTCAGCGAATGGTGTTATCAAAAGGCATGCTCATTTCATTACACCTGAAAATTTTTAGAATTACTAAGATTTTTTTTACAAAATAGCTATGTATACAGTATACAGGACTACAGCACTCACTGTACTTAGAATTCTATGTTTCATGCACAATAAATAGCCTGTCTCCACAGATTAAAGCCATTTCTGGCATAACAGGTTTTAGTAAAAGGACTTAGTTTGGTGAAGCAAGAAAAATCCACCCAACCGATCAAATGAAAAAACCCACCCCACTCTGAAATCAACTTACCTTAAAAATAATTTCAAGCAAGCATAAGTCATTTCTTCAGGAATATCTGGGAACCGTTGTAGGCAGATTTGTAAGAGATGCATATCTTTTTTCTCCAAAGCAACAGCCATTAAGTCGGGGCATAAGCTGTATGAATAAGACAAGTTAACCTACACTCCTAGTAAAACTAAACTAACAAATAATGTAGATGCATTACTCTTATTTTACACATACACACACACACACACACACACACACACACACACACACACACCAAAAAAACCCCTCAGTCCCACCTCAGAAGTACTTGAGGAGGAATTGAACATAAGCATCTTGCAATAATTCAAAGTGCCCTTTTTTTTTTTTTTTAAAGACTATGATAAGAAGTATCACCTGTAAGAGAGCTCTTGTTTCTGTACCAACTGTACCAGGAAGTTTTGAGGGTAGAACACTGGATCTGTTTTACATCTGTTTATAAGAGCAGGTATTACACATCCAATGGTAGCTTGGACATCTGGCATCTGTGCTTTCGACAGCAATTGTTTCAATTTCTCTTCCACTGCAGCTGAAGAAGAATCCTGAAAACGACAGACACCATGCAACTCAAGGGCAACACACAGTAGCAGAGCAACTCTCAAACCTTCTAGTTAGACCAAAGTAGAAGGAGATTTATTTCGGTATTCAAGACAAAGAAATAAAACTATTCACTAATATGTGTTTAGGTATACTATCACAATCATGAGGGAGCCAGCTGTAATAACAGAGTAATTATGTCCTTTGAACTCAGGAATAACAGTAGTACAGTTCAGTTGGTGGTGGTTACTCTATTGCTTTATTAACATTATCAAGATCTCCACCTGAAGTTGAATACAGGGATGTTCCATATAAGACTGGATACAGCTTAAAGTACACTCTGCAGCTTGCAATACTTACAGAAGTTTTGAAAGAGAACTACACCAGACTATGCTGCTAGCAATTCTGACAATTTATTCAAAGTTTATCTAAAGATGGAGTATCAGTCCCAGCATCCTGGGACCCAATTTACATTGACCTGAGTTTGATAATAAGTAATAGCCTAAATTCTCTGCTTTGCTAAAAATCAAGCAAAATTCACCTACAGTAGGGTACATTTTCTGAAACAAAAGGAAAACAAAACAAAAAAAAAAGGCAAAAAATTTTAGAAGAATCTAAGGTTTATCTTCATCCTGATCTTATTCAGGAATTCATATTTTGATTTTGTCCATAAATAAATATATGAACAGTTCAGCTTTGTTTACTTACTTTTATATCTAATAGCAGCTGCCCAGCTGTTAATGCATCTGATGGGACCTTAGCAACACTATTCCTCCTTGATCTTAGCTACAATAAAGAAACACAAGTTATCAAGCTATCATTTGGGTCAAAAAAAAAAATTATATTCAACATTTCAGGCAAGACAACTAGGAAGATCACACGTCAACTTTCTGCAGCAATTACATTCAGTAGCTGGATTGTCCAATCCCAGAAGCAATGTTGGAAGCAGTGGAAAGTAAAAAGTTAAGTTCCCTTTTGCTACAATATGTAAAAACAAATAGCAGCATGGAAGAGACAGAAAAGAAACAAAAACCTCACTTATTCCCAAGTTTAACTTACAGTCATTCTGGATTCAGATTTTAGAGTTACAGATTGCTGAGACTGAAGCGAAACCACCAGCTCTTCATCACTAAGGGTATTCCAGTTTAAAAATGACACATCTGTGAACACAAAAATGAAACTGCATAAACACTTAACACACATATACTAAAATAGAAATATTACATCAACTTCTAACAGCAATATATATTTTCTAAATTATAATTCATGTCATTTTGCTTAAAAAATCCATTTGTTTTATCTCAGCAGCAAATAGCTTTATGATAGTCTTTATATACTGTTTTCTCATAAAATCTCTTGGGGGGAGGAAACAAATCTGCTGCTATATATTGATTTTGAACACTACTTGAACACTACTTTTTTTTTTTGAACACTACTTTTCAGTTCAACACTAAAGTACATAGACTGTTAAAGTACAATTTAAACTTTATAAATTTACAACTCTGGCCAGTTAGAAGCTCTTCAACACTGTTAAGTTACTTCAAGCTGCTTATATCTCTCTGATTTAATAGAATTCTATTAAAATAATATCTTTAATGCATTTTTTTAAAGGCTGATATCCTTGCAGTGTAATTTCAAAAAGAACTTACCAGATGTTTGACTGTCTTTGAGCTTTCCCACAGCAGCTGCCAAGGATGAAGTTTCACACTTGTATATAATGACTGTTAGCACTTTTCCATGAGTAAAAAAAAATTTTTCCCCATAACACCACAGCTACAAAATATTAAACAGATTGTTAATGAAGAGTGTAGCAGGGAAGGAATTTTCTGCACAAGGTGACATTTAACTCCTTACTAAAGAATTTAATTAAGTCTTCTCATTGATCAAATGATTATTGTTGGATGGGTTTAATCATTGGTAGCACACCTCAATCTTGTTTTTAAATACAGAAAACAGCCTACTGTTGAATACCCTCCAGTGATGTCTTGATGGACAGTAGGTGCTTTGGGGAATAAATTCCACTAGATAATCTTAATTTGTGAGTTACCAGCAAGTCTGTCACCATTAAGATGAATGCAAACAGCGTTCAGGCCCTCCCTCCTCTCCCACCTCTTTGTATTAGTCAGATGTTCTTCTTCACTGATGTATTTAATCACTTGGGTATCAGTTTACTCATCAGTTGACACCTGAGGATCTTGGAGCACAATTTAGGGAGTTGCTGGGATCATTTAGGCAGTCATTTGAAAGTGGCCTGAGCATAATAGCTAATTAAATGAAAAATCAGTCAGTATCTATTTAATTACCACCAAATAATCAAGACCACCAGAAGTGAGAAGATGCCAAAGTATCGAAAAAGTTACCATAGGTCACCATGCTTATGGTTAGCATCCATGTCAAAAAAATGTTCAGCAGGCCATTATTGTTAATTTTGTTTCAGAACTTGACATTTACTGTTCTTTGATATACACACACATAGAAAAAGAAGTCATCTGTCTCTTTTCACTTCTGGCAGGTCAAGTGCATCAGATGGAAGCTTACGAACCACAAATTAAAGACAGAGCTCACTTGTCCACTGGTTCCCAGGGGCAGTTCTTTGGAAGTCTGTAATGTTTGAAATTTAGTATTCCATATCGTTAGGCACTCTACAGAAAACAAGAGATCAATATTACAAATTCAAAAGCAATACAAATACTACATTTTTTTCCTTTGCTGTTTTCAGTTAAAGACTTGAAGAAATAAGTGTCCATCTATTTCAAAGGGGAAAAAAAGCTCAGTTTAGCAATGTATTCAACATTCTGGTTAGCATTCTCAACTAAAGTATTTAAAAAGAGTAGCTAGCTTTTAAGCAAAGTTTTGAAAAAGAAGCAGTGATAACAGCCCATATAGCAAGTCTGTGCTGCCTACTAATTTACCTACAAAGTTTTAACAACTTTTTAAGGTTGGCCAACTTCAGCTATCCCTCTGATCAGTGTTGCTAAGTCTATTACCTAACCTGTCTGGAAGAACATTTTGTTTTAAAACAGTAAACTACATTCAGTGTCTTAAATTTCAGTGCCCCAGCAGTTCTTCAGAACTTGAGGCATGGGACTGAAGTTTGTTTCACTATTTTGAGACCCTGATCTTTCACGGGACATAGTGCTGCCTCCCTCTACCACAAGTTCTCTCCCTGCTTCTTAACTATGTGCACAACCAGCATGAAAGCAAAGAGTGACAACACCACGGGGAGCTTAGTCTTGCGACCCATTGGACCAGTTCATGAAACACAACCTCGAGTGTTTTCAACTACACACCTCAACTGAGTATATTAGTTTCAAAAACCAGCTAATACTTGAATCAAAAGATTTATACCATTCAGTAAAGAAATAAGATCAACTTTTTTTTTTTCTGCTTTATAACCTATATAATATCCATCTGTCATTTTATCTAAGAACAATATTTTGGAAGTTAAGGACATCTTTATGTAGTTATTTTCCAGTTACCTTTAGATTCTTCACCAAATGCTGTTAGACTTCCTAATACTGCAACATGGTCTTTATCGAGAACTGCAAAGGAAGTCCCCTTTAAAACACTTCCAGATACTGAAAGTTTGAGCAGTAACGACTTTGACAAAATTTGCTCTTCCTCTTCACTGTGTTGCTGCAGAGGTATTAAAACCTTATAGATTGAGTCATTGGAATCTGTCAAAGAACAGAGATAATATTTTTTATGATCTGTCATTGTGACAAATCTAGTGATAACATATGGCAAAAGTATACCCCAAATCAGACTGAAATACAAAGAAATATAAGATGTATACAGGACATGTCATCATGCAAAGCCAAAGCACAGTAGCACTGCTACACAAGATCTTTTAGGTACAAGTCATGAAGTTTAAGAACAGTAAGCCTTTGCGACCATTAAAAAAGCACTAGAAAGATGAAGTTACTTCCCCTACTAATCGTTTTACAAAGTTTAAAAGCAGTAACTCACAAACATTAACATATTTTCCACATCTTTTCCTACAATTCCTTGCTTTACTTGCATCCCATTACAAAGTATAACTTACACAAACACAGAAGTGTGATGATCTGATTTTTTATATATGCTGTAAAACTCAGTGGATTAGATGATTCCTCTTGTTCAAGCTTATATTTGTGTAGAATATTCAGCTTAAACTTATGTATGTAGATAAAATAATCCCCATCCTAGAAAAAAAAAAACACAAGTTTGTCTTTCATTTACAAAGAGTAGTAGTAATACGGAAAACAATATTAAGATATTAGTTATATTTTGAATGTCAAGCAAAATTATGAAAGTACATGTTTACTTTAGGCTGTACAACACAGTTCCAGAAAATTTGAAGATTCATGTAAGTAAAGAAAATTCTTAGCTCATGCAACAAATGGTTTCATATGGAAGAAGCACTGAATGAGATTCATGGATTAATTTTAATCATTTGAAGGTTGTTCAGATAAATGCTATAAGTACTTTATAATTAGCAAGCATTTGAGAAAAAGGTTACATAACTGCATATTACATTTAATCTCAACTGTTTGCTAAAATTTTAAGAGTCAAGATCACCCACCCTGAAAGTAACACAACTTCAATTTAACAGTTATATCAGAAACAAATACAGGATAATGATTTCAGCAAAAACCCATAAAATGCAATGAAACAAGTGATGTTTTTCAGGAAAGCACTTGCATGTGCTGCTATTAAAGTTTTTTTTTTTTTTTTTAACTCACTTTCTCAGTAGCAAAAATTAAGATGGGTTCTTGACCTTCCAGAAAAGCTTCACTCCACCTAAAACAGAAAGCAGCATTATCATCTTTTGAATTCCATGTCTGAACCCTGAGTCAGGCCATTATTAGTTAGGCAGCCTCTCCAGTTCCTCTCTGTAAATACTAAGATATTAATACTGATGCATTCAAAATAATTGAAATAATTTTGGTCTCTGGATCCCTCATCCCTCAAAAAGTGTCAATCTGCATCATCACTAATTCATTTGATCAAAAAAAAAAACAGCTTCATAAAGTAGTATTACTTACTTAATTACTTCATCTGAGATAAAGTTTTCAATTTCTTGTTGTGGGGCTTCCAGAAGGACATCTAAAGTTCGAACACCACCTCCTTTGAATAGTACCAGCGGCTCCCCATGGGGTAGAGAATGTATCCTGTATACGTCAGCTGAAAGCTGTAGAGAGGGGAAAGAAAACAAACAAACAAAAAAGTAACTTCAAACTATATTCTTGAGTACATTACCTTGAAAGCCGAGTGTTCTGCGTGTTTTCTTTGCAAATTCTCCCAGTAAATAAGTATACGGAAGAGGGAGCCTGTATGATTTCTAGCAGGTGTTAAAAATGTTATAGAATAACCTAAGTCACTATCTGATGAGGAATAGCTAGGAAAAGCCTCTAATGAGCACCATGTTTCTGAATTACATCAGACAAAACATAACTGAGGATTCTTTAAAGAAAATCCTTAGAAACAATATTAACCAAACTAAGCAAATGCTAACAGAATACTAACAAAGTGTAATACTTTCATGATAGTCACTCATTTCAAGTGGATTCCTTGCAGCACTCCAGAGCGTGAAGAAGGCTAAGTTAGCAAAACCAATTAATCCTTTCCTTCTCCCAAGATTCAAAATGTTAGCATAAAATGAATATAAATTAAGATACTCACTGTTGCTTTAAATACTTTGTCTAAGTTAACATCTTCATCCTTCCATATTCTCAAAACCTTAAAGAGAAGAACTGTTTGATAAGTGAAGAAATACATAAACTTTGCATTACACAAAATACCAGTGATTACATGCTGTTGATACAACACAGAAAGAAAATATGAAGGCATTCACAGTAATTTCAGTGAAACCTGATATAAAGCAAGTGTTCATGGGAAGAAGCTAAAGCAGCAACAAAAGTAAAAACACCAAATGAGAACCACCACCGACTTCTCTATCTACATTCACTCAGAAGACTCACGCATTTTTCTTTTAAACAATAAATAAAGAATCTCACCTTGTCATCATGAACAGCAACATATTCATGAGTTTCAAAGTTGCACACAACAGGACACGTGATCATTTGTCCATGTTTAACTGACCAACAACCTAGTGGTTTCTGGTCTGAAACCTAGAAGAGTCAGAAAACACAGAGTTAAGGCATAGCATGGCTTGCTTACAAGATTGCTCATATGACAGACACTGCATAGAACACAGGCTAACAAGAACATTAAAATATGGAAACTTCTATATTGGACAACAGGTCTTGAGCTCTATTAGTATTTTTTTCCCCTGCATAATTTGACTACTAGAAATTAGAGATGAACACAAACTATATGACATAAATATACTTTTCCCTTTAGAAATAACTTTGGCCTATAATAACTGGACAGGCTTATACTGTCAGGCAGAGTGACCATGCTAAGCATTTCTGTAATAAATGTATTACTTTTAATCACTAATGAAATTATGCAGAGAAATGAATCTTTCCTCCTCCTGCATTACTACAAGGCATTAATGCTACTTATTGAGGGGAAAATCACTGAGTTTCACTGCCTAAATCAGTGCTGTGTGTGATTTGTGTTTTGTTGCTCAGGGGACACTGAACCCCATTCCCTAGTCTAGGAGCAGGCTGCACCAGCCCTACCAACACGTTGATGTTCTCGCGGATGCGCTCGGGAACAGAACTAGGGATCCCGAAGGGCCCTCAATGGATCTCGATGGTTGCAGCCATGAGGATGCAACAGACACGAAAGCCAAAGATGCAGAAACAAACGTTTGTCTCAGCTTTGGTACCGGGGCCGCTGCAATGAGGCTTAGAGAGGCACCCGCAGCTCCACGCGGGGCTCCGGCGCTGCAGGCCGCGGGCCGGGAGGCGGCAGCTCGCGCCGCCCGCGCTGACAGCCGCGCTGC
>JAWLRI010000424.1:3423687-3444664 GCA_034781795.1 Crypturellus tataupa
CAGGGTGCGCGTGCGCGGGCGGCGGTAGGGCGGGAAGGCGGGAAGGCGCGCGGCTGCCCTGAGGGGAGGGCGCGTTACCGCCGCCGCGGGAGGGCTGCGTGTGCGAGCAGCGGCCGGCGCCGACCCCCTGGAGCAGCCCGTGTAAGTGTGGCAGCGCCGCGGGGAGCCTCCGGCGTGTCCTGTGGCATGGAAGGGGAAGCCGTTGTCCACAGCCTTCCGTTTTACTGAGTTTCCGCAGTCTGTAAAGCTGGGATTACAGTTCTTGTCTGCGTACTCCCAGTGAAGTTATAGTAAGGCTTTACTTATTATATTGTCAACGTGCATAAACAGTGCTTCTGGGATATATTAGGTAAAATTATGCAAGCCAGCAGTTTCTCAAAACGCCGTTACAAAGCGGTGCAATTAACTGCATTTAGTTTCATTTATTCAGTTGTGTTTTCTGTGCTTTTTGTGCATATTATTAATCAGATCATTTTCACAGCTATTCATATGGTCCTGAGTGTCTGATCATGGTATCATTTATATGCATATTAGCCCAAGAACATCGGATACAAGGCTTCTGTCATTCTGCACTTACACAATAGAATTGTGCTGTCTTGAAGAATATTTTAACATACATCTGCCCCATGAAATATTTCTCATAAAGGGTTTTTGTAAAGAGTGAGGTTGCAAAATTTGTTCCCCCAGCAAGAGTTGACCCAATCCTGCTGATTTTAATTTTTAATTCAGGTGGCTGCTGTTGGCTGCTGCCGGAGGCGGTTATCAGCGCTGCCACTGCGGGGCCTTGTCGGCGCATTCCTGCGGGCGGGAATCCAGCGCTAATGGGGGCTCTTAGGGAGTCCTCACCAGGCTGTGGTGGGGCGGAAGCAGAGCCCGGGCATTGCAGGGCGCTGGGTATTAACAGGCTCCTGGGATCGGGGCGATCAGTCCCATTCCGTGTATCCCGGGCGGGATGTGCGCGCTCCACCCTAGCGCAGAGGCAGGGGATCGTCCCGCCGAGCGGGTTTCCTCTGCCTTGGCAGCGTTTTTGCAGTTGGTCACAGACGGGTTAAGCTCTGCTGCAGTTACTCGTTTAGCAAAGCAGTAATGTCACTAAACAGTGCTCCAGCAAAGCATAAAACACGCTTCATCTTGGTAACTTTTAGTCTTACCCATTCATGTTTAACTTTAGCTGGCTCTGAGTTACCTTACAAAGTGAGAAACCCTGCAATCTCCATCTTAAATATTTCCTAGGCCTGTGTTTATTCCTTATACCCTCCCCTGCGCAGTCGTGAAGCATTACTATAGCGAACAAGCAACTACCGTTCCTTCAGTGCTTAATTCTATGGAGTAATCCTGTTTAAAAGCTTAAAGAATCACTGTATGTGACATTTTTGTTGACTACAGCAAAATGACTTATAGATAAGTGATGCAAGATTTTTACCTTCAAAGAAGTTTCACGTGTTCTCTTTTCTAGTATTTACTGAAAGACTGTGTTGCCAAATCCTGCATAAAGAATTAGAAGTGTTTTCCTGCTGAAGACCTTGCTTGGTCAACTGAATGGTCATTTGCAAATGAATGGGTAACATCAGAGTGATGTGACACCTGCCATGATAAAGTCTTGGAAAAGCTTGAGGAGCAACAAAACCTGAATTGCATCCTCAGTAAATGTCCTAAGTGGCTTAAATTTCACTTACAATACCCCTTCTTTGTGCAGCTTATTTTTGACCAAGGGATTTGCAGAGCGGGAGGCAGAAGTGTTAATGTCTGCAGTCCTTGCTGCAGGAGACCAGTGAAAGAAAACACCTAAGCTTGTAAAGAATATCTGTTGGTAGTTTATTTACAACAAAATGCAAGGGAAAATACAGTATTAAAAATAAATAAATTTGAAAAAAAATTAGAAACAAAGTGATGTGGATGAAAAATATGACCATCAAATTGTCCTGGTTACCCTTGCATTATCTAACATACAGAGCATTTCAAAACTTGGTCCTTCTTTGATGGTAGTGGTGTATTGGCTAATGTAGCTGTCGTAACACTAAATAAATGAATTACTGGACATTCAGAGTCACATGGAATTGTCACAGAAATGAAATAAAAAATGAATCTGTTGCAGTGACACCAGAAAAATACAGGCGATTGTAATCCAGTGACCATGCTGTTTGTTTAAAGCAAATTTTGTTAGACTTATTTAGCATTTTTCAACTTACACATATAAAACCAAACAAGGAAATGGAAAAAATCCTATTGACAAGTTAATGAATTGTCTTACTGCACTCACTTAACTTATAAAAAGCATTTACAGTTGGCTTCAAATGACAGCAGGTGTTTTAAAGTTACAGTGCAGCAAGCTTCAAAGCGGTTTGAACAAAATGTAGCCGTCTTGTTACAAAATGAAGATCAAAGAACAAATATTTTCATTTCAAAACCTCTACAGCAGCAATTAATGCAAACTGGCTACTAGATGTCACAAAATCACCTTCCAGAATAATTAAAAAAGCCAAAGAGTAAGGTCTAATAGTTCCTTTCTACAGGATTTATCCAGTCATTTACAAAATCAACCAGTACATTCAGCAGAAATCCCATTAAGTAAGCATGTCAGGAATGTGTTGCTCCTTATAGTCTTTAAGAATACTCATTTTTACATCTATTAGATCAGCTCTCCTCAAGACTGCAGTGAATTGTCAGTTACTTTGTTACGATTGTTCGCGATGAAATTCACAACAGTAGGAGCAAGTCTGGGAGAAGGTTCTAATAAAAACCCAAGGAAACTGCTGGCATTAGGGGAAGTACATTCCTCTTGCTTGTACAGGCACAGCAGGGCTGTTTAATTCTTCAGTGGCAGCAAACAGGAAGACACAGCTATTTTGATGCTTCAGCTTTGCTGCCTGGCACCATACGCTAAAGATGCAATCGCTAGGTAATAACATAATTTTTTTTGGGGGGGGGAGGAAGAAAAAGTGATGAACACTTGCAAAATACCCTATTTTTTTTTTCTTCTAATAAAGATGTTTGAAAATACAACAAAAAGTACTGTGAAAAAATCAGTAATTAAATCAGACTGCATTCCCTCAAAATGTGTCACCAGCTATTCTGACCTTTCTTTTTATTTATTTGTGTGTATGTGCGTGTGTGTGTGAGGAATTTCTGGGAAAAAGACACCTTATCCTGCATTAAGAAAGCTATTTAAAGATAATATTGATGAAATGATTAATGACACAAGTGGACAAGGCAACCTGAACAGAACACCTTAGCTGATGCTTACGCAGCCCATAAAGAGCCTGCGGTTCATTCTCCCGCAGAGCAATGGTCACTGCCTTCCTTAGGATGCACAACGGAGGCAAGATGGATGATCCTCCTTTGGGCCCGAGGTAAATTCCAGCTGTTTTCCAGACATTGAACCTGATCCTCCTCCAGGACAGCCTGGGTCTGGAAGCGGCAGCAGTGCGTGCGGGCAGGGCCCCAGCTTGATAATTGGTCGCTTTGTCCCTGACGGGATCAGCATCTTTCTCCCTCTTACAAATCTGCCCTGCAGCCATTGGGCTGCCTCCTATTCAGGGATGTTAATAATTGTCATATACTCATTATCCCCAGACCTACTTAATATGATTATCAATGTGAATCCTGTGGGATAGGAGGTGAAGCAGTTCCAGTTGCTAAAACATATATATAAATAGTTATATGTGTGTATATATAATATATATATGTATGTATGCAAATTCACTGAAAAGTATAACTTCAGGTGGGGAGGACCCAAATGATTTGTACATAGGTCAAATGCAGGTAATGAAACCCAAGCAAAACACTTCATGCTTTCAAAGGTCTCCCCTCTCTGTCTTTTCTGACAATACTTGAATTTTGCTATTAAATAATAAAAATGATTAGACCAGTTATGATCGTGAAAGCTTAATTCATATATTCTTCTGTGATGGCATCAGCTATCAACTAATGTAGGAGTTTTGTTTGCAGCATTGGAGTGGCTGTTTTACTTACAAAAACTCATAATCAGTTGGTTTTCTAATCCCTCCCAATTACTGGCTTGGAGGAGTAGCAGGAAGGCAGATTCCAGGCAGCGAGTGGGAGAGCACCTGAAATCCGCCCTGAGCCTCAGCCGAGCTACCCGGAGCTGCTGCGCTCGGCAGCTGCAGGGCTTGGCTGGCAGACACACGGGTTTGCAGGGCCGGCTGGCGGTGGAATCACCCCTCCTGCTGCTCTCACTACCCCACGGCTATCACACACCCAGCAAAATTGTCCAAGTTTGGGGCACCTCAACCAGCTCAACCAGTGCCTGGGCCAACCCGGCCACGGTGCCAAGCGGGCGGCACAGGCTCCTTTCCAGGAAAACAGCACCCCCAGCTGGCCTGGTCATGTTCGGTAATGGTGCACCTCCGGGGCACAAAATATCACCCCCTCCATCACGGGACTGAGGCAATTTGCTGTCACTGAACTGATTTCACCCAGCACAGGAAGGGCCCTTCTTTGTTCTCTCTGTCATCCTGCCTGGGACGGAGCAGCCTGTGGCTCTTTCACATGTTGTAGGAGACAGATTTTTGTCACCTCTTTGGAGACATGGGGAGAGCCTGGGCCCAGCCTCCTGCCAGTGGATTGTGCTGCTTAGGGAAGATGCAAGGCAGAGTAAGGAAAAGCCCAGAGGAATCTCCTCTTTTCTTGCCTTTACACCAAGGTCTTACACCATGAATAGTCTTCTGGCAGGGATAGGGTAGAATTCATTGGTTTTCTTCCTCAGCTGGTTCAAAATAGCTGCTTGTTTTTTTCATCTACACATAGAACAGGAGCCATGAACACCAATACAGACTGAAGAGATCACAAAAGTACAGGGGAGAGCTATTAAAATACATTATTTACAAGAAAGGGTGGTTTCTTTTACAAATGCTGTGCAAGATAGAAATAGTTGAATGGCCTCAAAGTTAGTATAATTAATTACAACTGGGGCTTCCATATAGTGGTACTTCAGGTTTGAAAAGTTTCGTGTTAGCCTGGCCCCAACTCCTGAGTCATATTAAGCAAAACGTGAATCCAAATGATTGTTGTGGGTGTTCAAGTACAATGAGCTGCAGGTCAAAGGTTTATGAATACACATGAGAAGCTTGAGTGTAGGAAGAATTTAAAAATCATTTATGATAGAAGAAAATGGGAGTTCTTTCCCTGTTAACACTGCATTCTGGTTGGCACAAATTTGCCTCAGAAGTCCTTGGCAGCTTCACTAAATACCTACTCCTAGTTATAAATGGCATGACCTAGATGAAGATTTGTAGCTAGGCAAACTGCTACAGAAAGATTATTTTTTTCTTTTATAGGATTCGCCTCAGATTATTTCGTTGCGTGTCAGTAAGATGTGCCATATGGCTTGGAACACCTCAGGAATATATGAATTATGTTCTCTTGCATGCACTTCTCTGAAGGTTTTAAGAATCATATCTGAGTAAAGTAGCAATCCTTCCACAGCAGTAAGATTATTTTAAACAGAAACCAACCAACCAACCGTCAAGACCTTTGGGTTGCTCTTCCTGTGGTAGACATGGCTTATCAGAAGGAAACATGCTGGGTTCGGTTTAAAGGTTTTTCTTCTGCAGATCTGGAAGAGTGAGAGTTTCTGGAGCAGACTTTTTCCGAGGTCGCTCTTTGGGAACTGTTAGGAATTCAGGAGCATCTGTGGAGAGAGGAGTGGACGGAGCACTGGACGGAGCACTGCGGGTTGAAGAAGGCATTGCAATGTTGGAGATAGATATTGCAGGTGGGAAAACCCCAATTTTCTTGTTGGTAGCTTCCTGAGTTGCTCGTTCAAACTCTCGGACTTCATCCATTGTCATGTCTTCAACAAGAAGAAAAGAGAGAAGAATGGCCTGTTAGAATCATTTCATGTGAGGATTTCATTAACTCAAACTCCTGAGCCTGCACTGAGTGTCAATAGAGAGAGCTCCCATTGTAACTACTGCAGAGCTCAAATTATTTTGCAGGTAGCTAAAAAGACGCCCTTACGTGGCACCAGCACAGTCACACTGGCTGCTTACTGTGGTTACTGAGGGAGGAAACACTTCTCTCCCCAAACGCAGCTCCCACCAATTCCTAGCTGCAGCTGTATGCATGTAACTGAGGCCAATACATCCTTTCTACAGGCAAAGTCTAAAAAGCTCCTCATTTGCTGAAGCCAGCACACTTTTCCAGATTTCCTATCCAGAGTCAGTACTTAAGGATTTATGGACAACCGACAAATCCACTGTTTAATTCACAGGAAATCAGATGCAAAATGAGACTAGATTAGATGGGCGAAAGCCACGTCACAATGGAAACCCAGCTGCACAGGAGCAGCGTTTAAGAGCAGCGAGGGTCTCGTGCGGGTGACAGATGTGTCACAGTGCGGCAGACACCACAAGAGGGCAGAGCCCGCTCACGGCGACGGGGCTGCCGGGCTGCGCTCGAGGTTTCCAGGAATATCCGAATATCCTGAAGGAAGGACGTCTACAAACACATCCACAGAGCAAAGAGGCGGCAAGAGCCTCCTGTAGCCACTGCTTCGTGTCTACATGACCTGCAAGACATCCTCTGTGCCATTTCAACTACATTTACTGATTTTCAATGAAAAACATGTTAAATTAGTGAATTAATGTGAAGAATTCAAAGAGTGAAATTCAGCATATTCAAATCTATCCCAGCTAGATCAGCGAAAATCCTATCTGCTAAATGGTGTCTTTAACTGGAGGAGTTGACTACAACAAAATAGAAGGCACAGCCAAAAAAGGTCCACTAAAATCCCTTTTAACTTATTTTTCCCCCTAAATAATAATAGATCTTTGGGAAGTATTTAAAAAAATGAACTGAGATTTCTGATAATATTTTTGCGTGAATGTCAACTATTTTGGCTTACTTTGCCGCTCCCCAGCCCCACACTCAGACCACTCAGGATGTCTCAGGTGATACTAAGGGGAGGTTGAAGAAATTTGTGCCCAAATTGACACAAGAGGATGGTAGGAGAGGGATAACCTCTTCTGTAGCCATGTAAGAGGAAACAGGGTTTGCTGTGTGTCTGTATGTGCTGATGAATCCATTCCTACGCCCAGACTCTAGCCTTTCCTTACCAGTGTTTCCAGTTTGGTAAATTGCTATAGACTTGGCACATTTTTTAAGGCAGAGACAGTCAAGTCTCATAAAATCATTTTATAGGTTCTCCTATAAAAACATAAAAAAAACCCAAACAAATAAAAAGTAACGATATTTTAATCAATTTGAATTATTGCACATTTGGGTGTCTGAGACATGGACTAGCAGCAGCACTTACCATAAATATGGCAAAATCCTACACTTCCAATACATGGACACTTTTTAATATAGCCCAGCTGCATGCATCTGCAGCCTTGGCTGCAAAAAGTGATGTGAAGGAAGCTGGATGTTGTATTAAAACATCATATTAAATTAACAAAACCACACATGTTGCCAGCTGCCTTCTCTCTTCCCTCTAGATTACATCCCAGGGACTTGTTCGGCCTGCAGAGCAGCGCCAGTTAAGAGGAATGAGGACTAAGCTATTTTCAAAGCTGAGCTAAGTGCTGGAAATAAAACAGATGGTCTCCAAGGAACATATGTATCTGCTTTTGCTGCAGATAGATTTGAACCTATTTCGCTCATTTACATTTTGTTTCACTCCAAAGCAGGGCAGAGAGTGTTTCTGAACTTGGACCATTTAAAAGCACGTTGACATCAAAGGGAGACCGTGCAGTCACTTCAGCTCACTTTTTCTGGCGAAATAGAAAAAAACCTGCCTTGAATGAGAGTGAAATGGGACAGGGAGATTTCTCATTTTACTGCAATAAGAAGATTTTTTGAAGCGCTGTTTCAGTGGTATCCTCTCCAAGACTGTCCATTCTGAATTCAGATAGAACTCATTGCCCTTTCAGTTAAGTTCTGTGCTTTATCTGATGCTCCCTCCTGTGCTGATAATCGCTCAAGTAAAACTAATCCCTACCCCGAGCTAAGAAGGATGCATAAATACATGACTGTTCTGTTTCATTTTAAATATTTTTTTCTCATAAATGACAGTCTGCCCTGACCTCAGTGGAAGTTTTGATACACACAAACTAACTAAGAATATCAGACTTTACTCAAAACCAAACTCTGGAATGTAATGCCCATGGCAGAACTGATTCTCAACTTGGTAATGGGGTAAGAAGTAACTTTGATGTTAGTGGCACTGCAGCAATATCAATACAACAAGAAAGCTCCTCGGTATTACTTAAGGAACATCTTCTCATTCTGGTGAGAACTTTCAGGGAATAAGAACAATGGCAACACTTCAGGATTTAAGATTTAACCCTTCGTGCCTTGCCTAATACTTGTTACATATAAAACCATCATTGAGTTGTGTGGCTCAGTTAGGAAAAATAATATGCCTTTTTTTTTTGACAGCATTAAAATTACGGAGAAATAGAATTCTATATAATTCTATTGAATATAGAATACAGAATATAGAATTATATAGAAATAAGTTAATAATCCCTTAGCAATTTTTCTTGGTGAGGCAGTTTTATCAGTCCCATAGAAATTTTCCACTCTCCATGTTCTTGGCTTTTTGACTAATGCACTCTGAACTTCTGCATAGCTTTCAAACTACTCAAACAAAGAAGGTAAAACAGATACTTAAATCCCCCCTTTAGGCATCCAACTGAAATGTGAGAATTCTGTTTTCCTGGAAGACAGGGAGTTGTGTGAGTCCAACCCCGCCCTTCCTTAGAGCAGCCCCGTCCACAGAGCAAAAGAAATGCGGGATCGCACTTCCCGGAGACGGATTCGCTCCCATGGAAGGAAAACTTGCCGACAGTCGCACAGATTGGTCAGCAAGATCAGCTGCTGAAAGCTGGTTGCGCTTCTCAGATTGTGCAGGTGTAGGAGCTGAGGGTGGGCAATATGTTTTAAAAATCGACATACTCTTGCTTTGGCATGGCTCTCTATTTCATCCACAGTAGATGAATGTTGATTGCAAACTTTAATGTTGGTTTTTTCATGCATATTTTTCTCGTATTCTCGAACATCATCCATAGTCATATCTGTAAAAAGTTCAAAATCGTTGGCATTTTCCATTGGCTCAGTGAAAACTTTTTTTTCCTTTCAAGGAGAAGGTTCTAGGAATACATACGCTTTTCAGCAGAAGCCAGAAAGGATTTAAAAAAAAAAGAGCAGGGAGCAACTAGCTTTATGAGAACTGACTCATAAAGGTAGTTAGATCAGCCAAGGAAGGAATAGAAGGTTAAGTCAAAGGGAGTCAGAGAACAGGAAGGAGTGGAAATTGTTCAGGAGTGTCTGTGTAACGTAAGAGGCGAAAAATATTGAAGTGCATGTCCTGGCAAGGTGAGAATCTTCTAAAAAGCTTTTAGAAGATCCCTTGGCATAGAAAAGAAATTTAAAACTATCATAAAGACTTACCTTTCTCAGACCTTTTGGAAGGGTTATAATGTTAGCTTCGCATGCTATGTGTCATAGCCAGTAAACTCTTTTCAGACACCATCAGCTTAAATTCCAGAAACCAACACTTAATTACACTGCTGAGTGGATTACTAGGGAACACTTTAATAATTTTATGGCCTCAAACCATTCAATGGATTAAAAAAATTCTACGATTCAGGCAAATTCTACTGATATGATTGTTTATCACTGCCTAAGCACGCCTGATGTCAAACCAGTGAATAGTCTCTGAGTTGCTTGCTGTGTAACTTTCAGCAGTTGTGGAGTATTTTAAAATGTTTTTGTCATAAATCATGTTTTTTTAGTAAAAAAAAAAAAAATCCAATTATCTAAAATTACTCCAAAACGTGTACCACTTCTAGTAATGTACACCTCATTTCAGTTCTTATCATTTTTCTCAACTTTATTATGTGTCATTTGGATTTGTGAAATTTTACCACATCACTTCTTGTTATATGATATGAGGCTCTTGCTTCACAAGACTGCTTTTAAGGGAAGATAAAACTTCATCTATTTTATCAGTAACACAATGCAATCCTTTATCGGTGAAAATGAAGTGCAGTGTAAAATATTGATCAAAATGAAACATGGAGTAACACCAACATTAGTATTCTTTCAACCTCTTCTTTTACTGTTATCTGGAATGAAAACCAAGCTTATAAGCCAGGTAAGGAACATGCATTTTTGCCAAGCAAAGAACATGCATTTTCTTAGTTAGTAATATTGTGAAACAGAGTTTCTTAATAACAAAGCGAAATACAGTTCAGTAAATTTAATGACAAAAAAAATCATACTTGCGACAGTAACATAGTATGTTAATACTTGATTTTAATATACTGATTATTTCATTCAGTTTAGCTGACCTACATCTTCTCCGAATCTACCTCAAACTTTTAATTTAAAAGAAAATAATGGACACATTGAAGACACACAAAAAATTATATTTTTCAAAAACTCTCCCCACACACATGCACATATCAAGAACAATACCAAAAGAGAAACACAGATCAGATGCATTAAATCATACTGGTTATGTAGAAACTGGAGCTCCCTAATTCTGGATAGTGGGATACTCACTGGCTGGTCAGGAGCCTGAATGATGCGGCTATGTGGGCTGCAGGCCGCACAGACAGGTGCCTAAATTAACCTGCTGCACTTTCTTTCTACTTTCTTATAAATATTTTGTATGTTTAGCCTTTATTCATATTTATTTTAGTATGCCCTGGTGTTTTCAGGTTTTGTGCTTAACCTGACAGTTAAGTACTAAAATCAACTATATTATGTAGTGAATATTCTCACTAGGACAGTATGCAAAGCAAGATAATTGTGTACTGCAATATTTAATTTATGGAAAGAGTATTTTTGGCAGGGTTCATTGAGAGGCAAGGTAGGCAATTTGTAGCTAAATGTTTTTAGGGCCTAAACTGATCTCATATGTTTAATTTTATAATTATTCACTTGTGCTCTGTATCAAGAACTTTACAGAAGTGCAGCTAACTCTAGGTTTCCCAATAACATTTATGTCTTACTTTAATATATATTTTGGGACAGTTTTATGAGCTTTGGTGAGAAGCCAGGAACTTTATATTTATTTAAAGTCATCAGATAAAATGTCTTTGTACTTTCTTTTATTGCCATATTATATTCATAAAATCAGAATACATTATATATTAAGATCTATCACAGATTATGGAAGAGGAACAGAACTCTAGTATTTTGGAAATAGTTAAATATGAAAGAAAACTGAACATAACTGAATCTGTTTGAAAAGATCATTTGAAAACAGTCAATTTAAAAAATATCTCAAGTGATCACTCTGGAAAGTATCTTCATTTGTATGTTTTTTCTCAGTTTCTGGGAAAAGGAAGTATATTCTAGACAACTAAAAAGAACTAATGTTCTCGAAGGTCTTTATTTCAATTCATTTATACACGTGATCTAGGCTTGTGTAGGGAGATGGTGGATCACTACATTTCTTATAAGAAAAATAAGAAATCAGGTGTCTTAAGAACTCTTTTATTACTGGATTCTCATTTATTCAAAAAAAGCCCCCTACATATTTTTTAGCTGATTTTAGTATTTTTAAGACCATAACAACACAGGCTTTTTAATGCATTATTAAATTTATAATAATATAAATTATGATTTCAAACACTTTTTTTCCCCCTGTAATTTCAAATAGTACAATCAAGTTGTAGATAGGTTCTGGTATAAAATTATGCAGGTTTAAGAAGCCACTGAAGAAGTCACTGTGTGCTTACACCAGGTGTGATAACTGAGTCTGTATCTAAGCTACGCTGAATGTTTCTGAGTTCTGATGAAAGACCGATGTCATTTTTATCCATGAATTGCCCCATACAATATTTTCCCAAAACTTAAGCACGATCTGTTATTCTAAATAAGTTCCCAAATGCTATTCTGTGTTACAAGAATGTTTTAATAATTGTTCTACAAGTATCTATGATTATGGATACATCATATTGAAAATGTCTGTTGAAACGACTAATCCAGTGAGCTTACTGTACAGTGTATATACATATAAAATACATATAAATTCTGAACATATAAATATTAATATAAATGTTCAGAATTACCCTGTATCATTGAAAATGCCCATTCCTACAGCTGGTGCAGGGATTCAGAGCAGTTTTTGCATGCAACTGCCGTTGAATCAGACTGAGTAGATTTTATATTTACATCCATTTTGCAGAAAGGACTTTAAAGCTTCATCTTTTTTTTTTTTTTTTTTTTTTTAACTAACTTTGATCATTACCATTTGATCTGACAAGTGCTCCCCCAGGGTCTTTTCCAGGAGGCCATGGTATATTAATGTCAGCCCTAAGGAAGACAGAAATTCAGATATTATGTTCTGGATAGCCTTTTTCTTTTTTTCTGACTGGGGCTCTGTGTGGAGTGGGGGAGAAGGAGGCAGGAAGAGGGATGTGGTTACTGCAGATTCTTACGTCTGCAGAAAAGAGCCACAGAGGACCCGGGAAGTCAGTCAGAGGCCTGCGCGGAGGACGCTCCTTCACTCTCATCTCATCGCCAAGGAATGCTAACCGCGGATGGCCATAAGGGTAGACAAGGGGTGTCAGAGGAGCCACCATGAAGCTCTTTGTGAAGCAGGCTGGGCAGGCTGATCTCATATGCAGTCATCCGTCCCCGAGCTACCATTCCCATGTGGCCGACCCCGTCCTGGCGAGGTCAGGATGCCACCACCGCGCTTGTGGGCTTGTGGTAAATGCAAACCAGAGGCCCTTCAAGGAGATCCATTTACCAGAGAATGAGGGAAAGCAACTGTTCCATCAGAAGCCAACTCGGGATGATGGAGCTGCAGATCACAGAGCTGTAGCCTACTCCTGCTGATGACATTTATCAGAGGCTTAGGCATTAGTAATGTGGAAGGGGTATGACCACACTGGGTATGACCACACTTCTCAAATAAAAAATGACCACAAACACGCCAAGTGCTTCTTGCTTGGGTAGAGCTAAATTCCCAGTCCCCATGTTCGGGTGCATAGTGATCAGATGAGCACAAGTACCAAAAGCTGGATTGCAATGGAATCTGCACCTGGAAGCTTCCCCACTTCATCGTAAGTCATTTTTATAGTTTCTTTCCATATGGCAGTGACAGTGCGTGGCCCTCTCTAGCCATGAGCTCTGAGCATACAAATTGATGGATGATCTCTCACATGCTGCTCTCAGGCTCTGCCTAATACCTATGTACATTTTCCACTGGTCTTCAGCAGCAGCCAAAAGATAGGAAAGAAAGAATGAAAATCACATTTTCAGAACTTTTAGCACTACTGGGGAGAGTAGCTGTTGCCAAAAAAACAGTATGCAATCCACGCCAGGCAGAATCAAAAATATCACTATCACTTCACAAACTCTGGAAAGGAATTAACCAGGGAGATTTATTTTATTGACTTCAAGCAATGTCTGTGATTTATTGCATTGGAAATGAAACATAATCTGACTTGCCCCTGGAAAGCTCTCAGGCAAATACGTGTACAAGCCTTTTTTTTTTTTTTTTCCTTTTTTTTTTTTTCCGATGTTAAAATGATCTAGGAAGAAATATGGAGGTATATACAAAGAATCTCTGTAGCAGCTTCCCCACTTGTGGCTTTCCAGTCTCAGAGTACCACTGTTAAACTCTAATCGCTGTTTTTCCTGCCCTGTTCTGGAGATAGGTTTTGTGACACTGCTCATCTGTTGCAACTAGTCCCTGACAGTGGCAGACACCAGTACAACGAGGTGGTTCAGCTGGGAATTTTTCCCAGATTACAGCCAGTGCCATTGGTTTAGAGCAGTAGATGCTGCCATATTTGAAGGACATTGCCAAAGGAAATGCAGTGCATGTTTTTCTGCCTGACAAGTACGAGTCCTGTATCTATAAGTACTGGTAATACCAAAATAAAAAAGGTTTTATCTTATAAATGAGATGCTACCAGTTGTTTCCAAACTGCTTGCACACAAGTTCATCAGGATCTTCTGTAGGACACCGTTTTGGCAGATACCCTTTCTTTTCCTATTTCCTGAGATTTCAGATACCTTATTTTGAATCTAGTTTAACCTTCCAGTTGGGAAATGCACAGCAGTCTGGGTCCCATTTTAATAGTTCTGTACATGGCAGCCCACTGCATCGGAATTCCCGTCTTTGAAAAATAAAACCCACCAGTAGTTCCAATCTCTCTAACAAAATATTTAAACATAAAAGAGAGAGAAATTCATTCCCAAGTAAACAGTTTGTTTAGTTAAGTAAATTAGCTCTGTACTCTGCAATGGGAGTGAATTGTCCAAAACGGATTGCCGTGAACTAGAACTAAAGTAGACTTTTCCTGATAATGAAAAGAAAGAAATTTCATATATCAGGTCATTCCCATTTGCCATTGGGAGACCAAGGAGACCAAGGGACCCTCTGTAATTTGCCTGAAGTTTGTAAACTGAAGAAAGAATTTTCAGATATTCACATATAACTGTTAATACTCTGTCTTTGCATAAATCTTTGAAATCTCTGCTTTATTAAAAAAAAGGAAGGCTTGATTCTACTGCTTTTGCAAATTTTAGGATTTTAAATGATGAATATTTTCTGTGTTTAGCTACTTTTCTGTGGTATTTGCCTCACAAATGCATCATTATCTGCAAACACTTAGTCAGAACATGAAAGGATCATTTTATCTCCTGGACTTCTTTTTGTGCTCCATTTCCCAAAGCTGCTATTGATTTTTAATGCAAATAACTTAAAAGGATTTCATTTTAGTTGTTGCAAAGCTATTACCTTTAGTTTGAAGGTTTTTAATTGTGATTTTCCTTGAATTTTATATTGGAGTTACTTCAAGGAGCTCATGATGTATCTACATTATAAATGAATTAAATATGTGGGCTTGAATTAACTTTTCAACAAAAAAAAGTAAGACTTTTATTAGATATTCATTTCTTGAAATATTTTTAGGGTTATATTAGACCTGTGAATATTCCAAAATTGTCACCTGCTTTTTGATGAGATTTTCTTTTAACAGATGTGTTTCAAATGTACTGCCTTTTTAATGATAGTCTTCCACAAGCTCTTATGAACAAATTTATTGATTGTAATAGCAATTAACATCAAGTAATCTGAGAATCAGGACTAGGAACATATGTTTAAAGGTGTGGGCGTGTTCCTTTTTTTAATTGTATCATTTTTAATAAGCTGAGATATCTAGTTGTGTCCTGCGGCCGTATGGAGGAGCATGCAGTACCAGCACTGCCAGGTGGCATTCTGTAACTCTTGGTGTACCTGGTATGCAATTCAAAGTTGAAAGGGAAGCTTTCAGCACCCCTAACATGAGGACCATTTTTCTAACCTGCTATATGTTGCCTTAACTATGTACTCCCCTCTCCTCCTCAGATAGAGCTAATACTGTCAGATTCCAGCATTCTCTCTCAATTTCTTATTTCTACAGTGCAAAGAGCATGAGGGTTAAGTAGGATGCCAGGGAACTTTAAAGTTGTTCACTTAAGTTTACATAGTCAGAATGTTATCAAATACAACTCTAATATGTTTTTTGGTATTTACGATTTTCCTTGATTTGCCTCGAAAATAACAGGGCATCCCTCAGAGTAAGGGATCCGCATCCCTTACCACATCTGAAAGATGCTCATAGAGCTTGTTTCTTCTTATGCACCCAGGTCATCTCCTGACATCCCTGTCTCATCCCTGTCAGGGATGCAGGTCCCTGTCTCATCGAGGCCGTGGAGATGCTGGAGGCATCAGGAGCAATCCACACTGCATCCTCAGCTGAGGTCATTCTCAGCACAGTATGTGAGTGTGGCAGCTGAGAGCTGCCACATCTGAGGTGGCCTCAGGGGAACATGTCTGGCTTGGAGAACCACCTCAGCCACTGACAGCCTCTCTGCTGCGTGTGCAGGCTGCTTGGCAGAGGCAGCAGGACATGAAACTCCAATATGGAGCTGCAGATACCCTGGGCCATGTCCAGAGCCAATTAAACCTGCCCTGCGAGCCTGGCAGCCTCCAGAGTTAACAGCAAGCTAGCCAAAGTCCTTTTTTTTTTCTGCAGCAAACCTGGCAGTTGCATCCCTTATCTGTAATGTAATTGTAGACAAGCAGGAAAGTAGCTAGAATAATACACTTGATATTCTTCCTCTTCAAAAATACTGTGGTTCGTTAATGACCACAAGTAACAACAGAGTTTTTATTCTTTTTCTTTTAATTTAAGACCTTATTTCATTTTTCATGGCTCACTGAAAAAACAAAACAGTGCCCATTCTTGGGTGCAGTGTCCTGGGGGTGCAGTGGGCTTGCAGGCAAGGCAACATAGGCCTGCAAAAATAGAATTCCAGGGCTCTTTGAATTTTGCCCAAATTCTGCACCTTCTTCAAAAAGGCATTGCTAATGGATAGTTGAGGAATGGCTAAATAAATGTCAGTTGTAGATATGGAAGAATATAGTTAGGTGAAATGGCAGAAAAATAATGTAGGTGGGCAGCGATTTCCTCTCTGTTTTGCTGTGCTTTGATGCCTCCCTTTGGTTCCGTGGTGCCTGCCCTGCTGCGGGGACACACGAGGCCTGGCTGCTGCCCCGCTCCTCCGTGGCGCGGAGGGGAGGCTGGGGGTGCTCAGCTCTGCCTGAGCCTGCCCTGGGGAGATCCGTGCCAGCAGTGTGGGGAGATCCGTGCCAGCTGTGTGATCACTGCGCAGAGGTGCTGGCGGTGACACAGAGCTTCAGCAGACCCTCTGCAGCAGAGCTGAGGGGGAAGGCTGGGGGCCTCTTCCTTCCCCTTGCCCCAGTTGCAGCAGTTTTGGGAACAGGACATGGATCCTGGTTTGCAGTCAGGGCTCCAGGCTCTGTGTTCACTTTCCTCCTTGCTGGTGGACCCCAGGTCCAGTCATCCTCAACATCCTTCCATAAAAGACAGGTGAAAACACTGCCCTAAACCACACGGTCTTTATTTATTTACTGTTAAATGGCAAAAGCCTTAGACCTGAGTGCTTGCATCTTTGGTGAATCTACCACTGTCCTTCCTAAAAGCCACTCTTTCCTCGAGAATGAGCTTTATTTTTGCGGGAGCCTCTTGTCTTTCTCTGCCAGCCTTTTCTCTTCTGCCTTCCGGGGCTCGGGCAGGGTCAGGGGGCTCACTGCCATTTCACAGGCAGGGTCTTCTTAAGGCAAATGGCTTACAACTGTTTCTGAAGATCCAGCTGCTGTGCTATTCAAAGCTACTGTTTTCCTTCCCGCTTAAATGCAGTTACTCTCCTTTGGAAATGACCCCTTGTTTTCCTGCGGTAATAATCTCATTGACAAGACTCAAACACATAACACATATTGGATTTATGGATTACTGAAGAACAGGTCCACATCCTTCAAACAAGTACCCTCCGCCTCCACTAAATACAAACAAGAAAAGCTGAATATTCAACTCTGTCTTCTACTTGTTAGTGCTGCTAAGCATATTGTGCCATTGAAAAACTGTAAGAGCTTAGGTAGGTTTGCAGCTGACCTCTTGATCCCTGACAGGCTTTTTATTTTCCCCCTTCTTGATAACGCAAGTGAAATACAGATGGTAGGACAATCTCCAACTGGAAGAAGGAGACTTCTAGGATGCTGAGCACTGGAGCAGATCCACTCACTAGTGAGTATCTACTCACTTCTGTGCTAGAGAATTAGCTATTCTCTTTTGCCCTTGGCAACTCATCATATTGTGTGTGCTCCATGAAAAATGGTAGTTAGCGGGTTTTCTAAAGTTTTGGGAAAGGCTGAGTCAGTTAAATTCTTATTGCTTCCTGTCTTGCATGTGGCGATGGTGTTCTCAGGGACAGAGGACAAGATTTTTTTCCCTCCTTTTTCTGGAGGCTCAGTGACTCAGATGTAAACATTGATTGTCACATCTTTTACTTTTTCAGTCTCTCCACTGATAATATTTGATGTTTTCTTGCTAGCTAAAGAAAGAGACGTAATTCTCAGGATATTCACTTACTAGAGTGCAAGTATACTGCAGGCATATGCTTGCTCTATGCACATTCATCTGTTTGTCTGTAGCGCTGGTAAACAGCATTCTTGAACTCATCATTTCTAATTTATATTATGTAAATAAGGGTACACATGCAGTGTCGTAGCAAGATAGTGCATGTGTTCTGGCATGAAGCCATCAATGACGTCTAAGTAAAGCTGGTTGCTCACTTAGCAATTCCATTTGTTTTCCAGCAGATTTCGTACATCACATCCTCTGAATTTTCCAAAGTGCTGCCACTGATGTAGACTTCTCTCCTGTGTTACTACCAGCCATGAATTAAAAAAAAAAAAAATGTTGCTCTATATTGCGTAGTATTTTAGTCAAATAGTCATAGATCAAAACCGAGTTGTCACTGCATGATGGTTCTTCATCTACCAAGTCTTCTTCATCACTCAAGTCTTTGGAGGACACGGTTAAAACACTTGTGCAGAAACACAATATCCGGTGTTATCCTGCAAATTTGGGTTGATCTGGAGGTTGGTCAGTGTATCTTGGTTTTGGGAACTCGTGAGAAAGAAAAAACTGAATGGTCTTCAGTCTCAGTAAGGAATAAATACCTTGGTTTTAGTCAAGCAGCTTGAATTGGTTCTAGTCCAAGGACTGCTGAGATAAAGTGCAAAGAAGAATGTTTCTCTGCAGTGTGTAAAATCTTGGAAGTAGATATGAAGAAATGTCAGTTGTCACTTTAGATGGTGCCTAGGTTGGTTTTGTTTCAAAAGTGCGTAAGATCGAACAGCATCTGTGAGGCTTATCCCAGTTGCAGGAGGACAGGTAGGACCAGGCTGGAGATGAGGCCTGCTAGTGCAACGCTGAAAGCCCAGGCTGAGTCTCCATTTTGGAGACTCTCTTCCTCTCCCCTCCTCCTTTAATAAAGTCCTGGATATGGTGTGCCATTTCCTTTTCCTTTCAGGATTCACTTCCTCTTCTAGAAAATCTTTTGCCAGTATTTAGCTGAGACAAACGAGCAGTAGCTTTGGCATGGCAATACTCTGGCATGGACAGTTGATTAATAAATTTTACTCACAGCCATGTCATAATTTTGGAGGCAACTATTCTCCTCAGATGGAGGATTTATTTCTTTTTTTTTTTTCTTTTATTTTTAAGCATCTTTAACAAAGATTTATGAAGAAAGTCAACTCTTAAACTTTAAATGCAAACAATTTTTGATGAGCCCAAAATGCATCATAAAACCGTTTCTTGTGCAAATAAATATACTTCCTTGTGTTTAGCAAGGAGATTACTATCAGTGATTTTTCTGTTCAAGTTACTACTTAGATAATTTATTCTATACAGGCTGTCTGAGTTTGATAGATTTCAGCTGTATCACAATTTCTAGAAAGCATAATAGAAGATCACTCCCGAATGGGAGGTCACTGTGAAGAGAGATTTTATACATAGTGTGAGTAACTGTTTTCAGTGAAACTCTGACAAATATTTGGACTTGATCTGTGGTGAAGTAAAATCATTTATGCAAGAAAAACATATATATGTACAGTTAGAAAAGAAAAAACACAGCTTTATCGCTGGTCATATGTTAGGGTGAGAAAAAGCATGGAGACTACACAAGCTGGTAGCTAATTTAAGAACAGTGCTTTCAGGACAGTAGCTCTGAATGCTGCTTTTGTGAATGAGATGATTATTATATAATCATTTTGCCATTTTTCATGGAAGTATTGAGGAAAATGGAGTCCTGTGTGCTCTGTATTTCTCCACGAGGAAATGATTACACTGAGGTAGAAATAACAATCTTTAATTTATTTCTTGCTTGTTTACAAAATGTTGCACTACATTAGAATTCAACTTACATTGTCTGCTTTTCCGAGTGGTTCTAGTTTAATCATTAAATACACAGAAAATAGCAACCAACTATTACAATTTGCCCGAGGAAGGAATCAGCAAGGAAAAGTGTTTAGACCCAAAAACTGTGTCTCCGTTGACATAATGGGAACTGCAGTCTAGTCTAGAAAATGCCACTGATCACAAGGTCACATAATAGAGATTACTTATCTAAAATGTAGTTCTTAAATCTCCTTAACTCCCAAGCCAGCTTTAGAACTGCAAATTACATTATTTTGCTTTAAAATCCAAAGAAAAAGATTTTCTGCAAGCCTGCAGATAAAAATTTTGGGTGGGGTAAAAAAGAGTAGCTGCAGCTTAGCTCTATTTAGTAAGCCCAACAAGTCTAGGTTAGATGGAAAATCTTTTTTGGATAGACATACATATGTGCAGAGCTATACTCAATAGGAATGGTAGGAAACGGGATATTGAGGAAAGTTGGGAAATTGGTTAATTATTAACCAATCAATTGGCAAAATTGCTTACCTGATCATGTTCCTGTTTTTTTTCAGCCCCTCGAAGTACAGCTCATAAAACAAACATATTTCCCTCCTTCCCATATCCCAAACTTATCAGCACCCACACCTCATAGTCTCAAGAAGTTTACTATTTTATGACAATTTATAATAAGTGCAGTGCCCTAAAATACAACTGCTCTTCATCAACAACTTTCTGTGCTTGTTGTTTCATATTGCTGTATGCATTATATGTTGTTAGTATCCATTGATTCCTACTCATTTTGTGTGAACGCCTTGCTCTCTTATTTCTTTAAATATTGATTATCAGTCATGTAATTTTTCTGCTGGTCATTTATAGGCTATTTTGCATGTCAGGCTATTTATATTATAGACTATTTCTGCATTTTCCTCTATGCTGTGCATGAACCCACAAAGCAAACAGGGAGTTATTACAGTTAAGGAAAGCAGCTGCACGTGCACATAATGGAAAGCTGTTCTGGAGGAGGCACTAACTGTGAAAACATCCAAGAGTAAACTCATAACACAGCGCTTTGCAGTAATTAAATCAGGCATCTGATTTAATCAGGTGAAACCAAAGGTGAGTATATATGCATTTTTTATGCATTTTACAGACTGAATCATAGAATCATAGAATCATAGAATCATAGAATGCCTAAGGTTGGAAGGGACCGCTAGAGGTCATCTAGTCCAACCCCCCTG
>JAWLRI010000424.1:3444764-3462955 GCA_034781795.1 Crypturellus tataupa
AAACGAATTTAAACCATCATATTTTTTTTTTTTTTTTTTTTTTTTTTTTTTATTGCGGTTTATATTAACAGTCTAAAACCATCCTGAAAAGCTGAAAATGTGTTGGATCAGAGGCCTTAAAAGTTTACAGTATGGAAATGATTGCATGTTAGTACAGCCTTACTAAGAAGCTTTATTCAAACCTGCCTGCTGTTCTCCAGATATAGATGACTCTGCAGGGAGAGCTTCCATCTGCCTAAAACACAGAGTGAGTGGATATGTGCATGTGCTCCGAGATGTAGGGAAATACAGAGGGCCCTTTTTGGTACCCACTCTCTGTCTAAAACACAGCCCACATCTGTTATAAAGAACCTGCTCTAAATGAGCTGTGTATATTCCAGAGAAATCGAATGTAATTCCAAGTCTTTCATGAACAATTCATATTTATATTAGAATCTGATGGTCTGTGAAAGCCAGTGAAAATCTGTCATTATTTTTTATAAGCTTTGGATCAGCCCTTTTAAATGTGTTTAATCTGGAGAAGACTTACCATACCACTCATCAACCCAGGCAAAAGCCTGCCGGTGTCCAAGCAATAGGATATCTCTGACCACCTGCAAAATAAGGCAAAGGAATACCCTTTAGTAAACAACTAAATAACACTAACACTAGTAGTGTTAAAAATAACACTATTGTCTTTCAGATTTAGGTCAAAAAAGGTTCTGCCACTTCTGCCACTAAAAAGACATACACTAAAGAATCACAAAAATACTGACCAAAAGGGACCTCTAAAGGTCTTGGAGTCCAACCCCCCATCTGAAGTAGGACTATTGCCACCCCCAGATCAGGTCCACATGGCTTTAGCTTCCTTGGGAATCCAGCTGGGGATAGTAAGTACAGAATTCAACCTTTGGGCAAGTAGATGGGAACCCTTTTCCCTTTTCCTGTTATTTTTTTCAACTCAGTACTCTGAGTTTAAATATCTGTACTCTGAAAAAAAAAATAGCATTTGGCAGTTATGCCATTATTAATTCTTTAGTAGACTGCCTGGAAAACTCTTTCACTACACATCTGTAAGAAGCCTTGCACATCATGGTTACATGTAAATTACTCATTCACACTCCCAAATAATTTAGGCTGTATCTTTGCACAGCATGGAGAATGCAAGTGCTAGTTGTCTCAATTTTTTGATCTCAGCAATGACAGACTCTGGCAAGTTCGTGTGAGGAGAGGAACATTTCAGCTGTGCTCCAGGTCCTTCAGACCTTGGGGAAGGCCCGAGAGCAGGTTCAGCTGATGTCCCTAGCTCCAACACAGTGTGGATGTTGCAACACGTTCATGTGCTGCACAACACTCTACTCATGCGAAGGGTAGGAAACAGCTGTTCACTGGCCTTGTGCACAAATTGCTCCACTCTGGTTTGAAGTCCCCAAACTTCAAATTTCACAGTCACAAGTTTGTAGGAACACATAATGGGCTGGTGAGTCTCTCTCCAGCCTTCCTTTAAGTGGCCTCTCCCAGTCTTCTGTGACTTGAAATATTTAGGGTCCTGCAAAACAAGGGAACACATTCAGAAATCCTGGACAGGAAGCCCTATTTATAATTTGTTAAAGTAAATGTTTTAATGAGATGTAAAATATCAAAACATGTTAACAAAAAACATGAAAAAGTAATACGAATCTACTTAAATAAACATGAGGACCTACTAAAATCAAATCCTGTCTTTTATCCAGCTGCCAGTGAGTTGATGATTGGAGTATATTCTTGGAAATGCTTTAAAGCTAATTTCATTTAGGAGATTTTTTTGCTACAGGAAAATATGACACATATTAAGTATGCGCTTAGATTTTGCGCTGTCAGATATGACCAATGGAAAAAATGAGCTATTCTTATTAAAAATTTTCTGCCATTCAGTGTGAATTTGTGTATCATGCAGCTGCACTCCTTTTTTTTTTCTACTGTTCATAGTTCTAAAACTTTGCCATTAAGCCTTCTTTATCAAGCTCTAACGAGCTGATAGTCTTCCCTCCCTGTGAAAGTCATTGCTTTTATTGCTGACACATTCTTTCCTCCATAGAAATGTGAAGCTTGCAGTATAAGGTTTCACCTTTAAATCACCATAAAAAACAATTCAGTGTCATCATATTTCAGAGCACCATACCACTGTGTATCACCAGCTCATAGTCACATGGTGTTTGCCAGTCTTCTCATTCAATAAAGCTTGACCTCGGCTTGATCTGGGTATTTTCTAGTTGAAAAGAGCTGTTTTATAACCGCTAACTGCCTTAAGCAAACAGTGTATTAAAAAAACACGTATAGATAGAGATACATAAATACTACGAGTAAGTTAGACTCAGTTTCAACGCACAGCTCCATTGCATGACTCTTCAGACATGCCTGAGACCTGTGTTTCCTGCAGCCCCCCCAGCTGCTGTGAAAGCAGCTGAGGCTTTTGTTTTGCTTTGTTTTTGTCAAGTTAACCCAGCAGACAAGGGGATTCGTAGCAGAAACCTTTCTTATATTGATATCTCACAAACAATCCATCCGCAGCAAGGCTTTTTTATCATGGCATCACTCCTAGTTGCAAGTTTTAACAGATCCCCGAGGTGGCACCTTTGCTTTCCTCAATCATCCCGTTCTTCTTGAAGGACAAGATGTTTAGTCAGAAATTGGCTGGACAGTTTCAAGCAAACAGCCAAGCACTGGCAGACAGAATGGGCAACATCCATCTAATAGCTTTTATGGGAATGCCTTCCTTCTCAAAGCATTAATATATTGATACTGTGTCACTGTAAACTGGTGAGTGAAAGATAGGAAAAACATCAGAGAAATCTGCTTCCAGACTGCTGGGTTAAATAAAGAACAAGATGTTAAAGATTTTACTGAGTGCTTGCTTAGAGCTAATACTCAATTCACTGGGGGCTGAAGCACTGCTCTTCCTTCCACCTTTGCGCCTTTTATATAAGTGATCTGATATTTCACTACCAGTGCAGTAACTAGGCTTTGCATTTCAGATTGCAGGGCTAGTGCTGTGGGAGGATCTGCTGATGTAAAAACAGGGTAAAAACGAGCCTTCTTCTCCCTCGGTGAGAATGCCTCAAAAACAGACACAGTCAGTCCTAACGGGAGTAGATCTAAGTAGAAATTCAACCGCTGTCATCAGAAAATAATGCGTGTGGCATATGATAACCCAGCCATCTTTATGTAAACTCCCAACTGAAGATTAAAAAAAAGGAAAATTTCATCTGTTTATCTGTTGCTGCTACATCCTGTGCTGAACTACAGTTGTAAACTTTCACTGTGGCAGCAGTATTATTTCAACTATCATAATGCTCTGGGCCTCTAATGTAAAATAAGTTTTATTATTCTGAATGCACCTGGACAGTAGTTAGATGGATCCATTATGGCACAGCTGTGTTAAAGTCAAAAAAGACAGCACTTGAAAGAGAAAACTGTGGCAGCTGCATGAAATGTTGCTATTTGGAGGTAAGTTTATTCCCTCTGACCAACTTTCAACTGCTTTGTTATAAAAAGGAAATGAAACACTGTGAATTCTGAGAACTTGGGTATGGTGGCAAAGAACATTCTGCTCAATAGCTCAGTGAATGTTTCATTTCAGTGAATGATTCACTTGAGGCCCTTGTTCTTCAGCACAGCTCAGTTTCATGCTCTTCTATAGTTCAGATGAATATATATATCTATATGGGGAATACATGATGGTTGGGGATACTTATTCACTGGGCTAATTGCAATACTATCACTTGTATTAATGATATGTAATACATATACAAGTATATCTTCTATTTAGATAAATGAGAAAAGCAACACTGAAATTCATTTCGTCATAACCAATGAGTTATTTGATGCACAAACTCCAAGAAAGGTCACAGTGAAATTGTAGAAGGGGGGTTTTCATACAGAGGACCTTGAAAAATTTATGATATTGACATGAAGAGCTACCAAGGACAGCTGAACACTTTAAAGCTAAAAATAAGCAACTCGAATCATAAATACTAGTGCTGTTTGATCACATCAGGAAAGAAACAGCAATGCATCTGTATAGACAGACTCATAAACACTAACAAAAAGCAAGCAGTTTAAGTAGCATGTGAAATGTTTAAATGAAATGTTTCTCCAAAACAGTACTATAAAAATAATGAAAATTACAATCAAGCCCTTAAGTATACTCTTCATTAAGGGGATGCATTTTAATCATGACATAAAAGACAGCCTATTTTGAGAAGGTGCTAAGTACGCTGCCTCTGGGCTGGAACTTGCTTAGTTTTAGGCATGTGAAAGGTCCAGTGAAATGAAGGGATCACTGGCATATCCAAAGTTAAAATCATTCTCATTGTTTTTTCCTTGGTCCCAGTCAGAATGCTTATCCTGGGGGATCTACTTTTTAAAACCTGAGGATTGCACTTTGCTGTTAATCACCTTAGCATCAGTTTAGATCAATTTATATTAAATGATCTAAGAGCAGCCTACTTATTTTATTAGTGTAAGTAAAATACCTTTGCAGAGCTTAGTTAACTGGTTTACTATTTTTTCTGAAAATAGTATTTGAAAAATACAGCTTTGCATTTACATAAAGATACTTTTTTATACTGTTCAGGCTGAAAATGGACAGAAATTACATATACAAAGACTAGAAAGTCTTTTTATAGTGCCTAAATTAGGCAAAAAGCCTCTGCAGAATGGAGAATCTGGCTTCATAGTCATCATATGGTAGCATTAAAAACACATAGTTTGTAAACTTTAGGGTATGTTGAATTCAGTTGTCATAAATTCAGTATCAATTACAGTATATGCACACTTAAATGCTATGATGTTCTCATCATTTTGTATGGATTTCAAAAGAGAATTTGGTAGCCAACATATAAATCATGCATCAATACAGGAAAAAATAACAGATGCTAGGCTATTTCTGTTGTTTAGAAGCATATAAGAAATTCTGGTTTGCTAGGAATCAGGTCTCTACACACAGACTTTGATATTATTTTCCTCAGTCAACATGTAGGTGTTTTTCTATATCGTAAGTTAAATCATATGAAAACTGGGTTTAATAGAGAGCTATTAAAAATAGGAAAAAATAGGAAAGCTTAAAAACTAGATTACCTTTATGTTCACAAATTATGGACCTAACAAACTGAGATGAAAAATCTTACACGATTTCTTTAAAGCTTGACCAACTACAGACCAGTTCAGTAGCCGCTGCCACTCCTAAATAGGCCAGAAAACCATAGAGTTCAAATAAGATAATAGAACCAATAGGTTGTTTCATGAGGTGTTATATAATATTTGATACATAACAGATGGGTTTCATTATCTGATGAAACAGAAAAAAAAAACTTTTCATTCTCCTGTAGACCAAATTTTCCTCCATGACCAGTACTTAAATATTGAAATAGGTTCTATAAATAAAGAGTACATGACTTTTGAGTCTGAAAAACATGTCTTCTGTGTTACAGAAATATTTTCATTGGCAAATCTTCATTTTCTATCCTAAAAATGATTGTGCATGATGTTCTATGCAGTTAAACAGCTGCCATACACACTGCCAGCTATGAATATGAATTGGCTCCAGAGGCAAATCATATCTCCAAAACGGCACGCCAGCATAGAGCTCATCATCCTGCTCTCTAGCTACTTGTTCTGAACCATCATTTTTCTCAAATTTGAGGTTAAAAAAAAATGAAACCTCAGCTTCATTTACATGGTTGTTGCTGATTTCCAAAGAGTGAGTTGCACTGACCTGAAAGAGATGGTGTCTTCAGAGATGTGCACTATCAAATATAAATGGGAGTGATTCTCAAGGGGCTTTAAGGAGAGGTAATGTGCCTGCTGCCTTTGATGCTTTGGGGCAGATTTGCAGCAACGTGGAGTTTCTTTGCAGCTTCAGTCCCTCCCGGCCTCCTGTCCTGGTTGCACCTGAGCAGCCTGATCCTCACTGCAGTGTGTGCCCTTTGCCTGGGGGTAGGGTGCTCAGATTGGTTATTAGCTGGGGTGGGATTGCAATATAGAAAACAGCAATGTTGAAAACTGCTCGGAACTGCACGCTTAACTGCGCTTCATGGCTCAAAGGAAAAAATAATTGCTCTACTTTGAATGAATATCACAGGCTGGGTGCAGAGAGTGAAGATATAAAAGCATTTCCGATGGTTACAGCAATCACCTCCAGAAGAAAGTGTCAGGCAGGGTGGATAGAGAGACTGCTATCAGCTTCCAATCAAAAACTCAACAAATTCTATTGACCAGCATAATTTCTTTTAAACCTCTGTCCTCTGAAAAAAAAAAAACACTTCTGACCCATTTTTAAGATTATGACAAACCTCTTAAAATACCAGATTCTGATTATGAGGGCTATGTGAAACATCAGCTGTGAAGCATCTGTTTCCGTTAAGCTACCTGCAAACCACCAGCTTTTAATTTTTATCTACTAGTTATGAAATCATTAAGTACATACTGAGTGTGGGCAATACTGAAGGCATTCTTGATACTAAGTCTGCAGTAACAATTAGAGGATGAAAAGCATTCTAATAAGCACAAAAATGCTGTTTTAGTGAAGCTTCTTATGAGCATTTCATGGTCAACTTGTCTCTTACCTCTGATTCTTTGTAATAGCGCTCAGGAATATCATCGCTGGCAATGTCAATGAAGCAGACTTCTCGCTCAAGATCTTTAGCTTCTTTGTCAAAAATCTGCAAGAATTAAAGAAACTTCAACAGTGACACAGTCAGGAGTATCTGTGTAAATTTAAAGGGATCTAGCTTGGAACTGCTGCTCCGTAGCTTTTCTGATAAAAACACACCTTGCCCTATTACTGGCCTGATCCACATATTACCCCTGTAAGTAATACAGTTTCAGACTCTTTCCCTCTAAAATGCTTTGAAAATGAGGATGCCTGAGGTTTTTCCCAATCACTCACAACTAGAAGGAATTTTGCAACTATTTCCACTCTACCTTATTTGCTGCTTGCACTGTCCCAGACCCTTTCTTCTCTTCCAAAAATTTGATGAATGGCTTTCTCACTTCCATTTCCTAGCAGAAGTTCTTGTCTAATCATTTACATTTCTTACCTTCTTAGATTGTCCTCTCAAGATCTGCAGCTAAAGATTAAATCTTTTCATTCTATCAGCAGTCAAAAATAACAAGTTATTAGAGTACAAGATTTCTTAGCTCTAATTCTCTTATTGCCTCTCCTAGACAAATAATCTGGGATTCTCTTAAAACCTGCAGGGAGGATGAGTTGTTTGCAATTGTGATCAAATAGATGAGAAAAATTAAAAAGTTTTAAAGGAAGAGATTAAAGGCCATGAAAAGAAGCATAAGGCCCCCAATCTGTGCAACTATATTTGTCAATGTGCAGAAAATGAATGGAGAGAACAATCTGTATCCTTAAGAACACAATGTAGAAAGGCTGAATACTAAACATTATATTGGTAAGAACTAGAAAAGCTTTACATTTGGAAGCCAAATAATTAATTAAGATTGAAAGATACAGAAACAAACAAATAAATAAAAACAAAATCAAAGAAAGAAATCAAATCAAAAACCCCACAAAGAACAACATTAAGACTAAGGTGCTTTTTACTTTCTTTTTTGGGGGGTCTGTGATAACTTTTTTATGAGACAAGCATTTATGCACATTCACGTTCTAAGACGAATTATAACTGATAGAGAGAATTATCTATACTAACAGAAATCACAGAATGACAAGAAGTGGCAGGCAATAGCATGAATGGCATGCTAAAATACTTTTATTCATTAGAAAACTACATTAATTGAAATAATAATAATCTCTCCTGATTATTATATTGATTCATTCAATGTCATCTGGCTTTAAATATTGCAAAAAAAGGACAATATTAAATATATATATATATGCGTATATATGTACATACGCATTTACAGATTTTAAATTCAGATATTTCTTTTAGAAAGTGATGGGTTAAAATATATCTGTTTTGGATTTGCTTTTAGGCAAGAAAACAGGATCTACTATGCTGTGTGAATCATATTAACTTCTGTATCACCAGACAACCCCCAGACAACACATCCCTTATGGACTACTTAATCTTTACAATGAGATTTAAGTAGGATTAAAGTGGTGCTTTAGCCTCAGTCTGAATTTTGTAAAACTGTGATTTATACTGTAAATGACAACAGCTTAGAGAATACAGGATCACCATAATTAGGTCTGCAGCATCTTTTGCCAGCACACAACTGGGGCATTTGGGATTTACTGCACATTTGTGACTTCAGCTGTAGTCAGCGTGGCCGACTGCAGTTCGCGCAGCTTTAGCTGAGCATCTGAAAGAAGCAGCGTGCTCAAAATGACTGTCAGCGGGTGCAAAGCGGACGGCACTGACGACAGAGAGATGGTCGGTACCATCGTACAGAAATGATCCAAAAGAGAAATTGTCCGTGCAAGTTACCCAGCCTCTGGATCAGCGTATTTGGCTTGCAGTGATCCCTAAAAGGAGCCGTAGGCAACGTGCAGGGTGACATTCTCATGCTCACTGAGGCTGAGCTCAAGCACAGCTGAATCCATCCCAGCTGACATCAGGGTCCAGCTTCCCTAAACAGTGGATTTACATGCACTATATCGAGGCTTATTAGAAGCTAGTTTCATGTTTCCAAGATAGGAAAGTCCAGGAGAAACATCCTTGGCAACACCAAGGTCAAGGGGAAGGAGCAGAGTCCCTCAGGAAGGAGGCTGGGACTGTCATTGCCAACCCCCTGCATTACAACAGGCAATGTATACAGCACCCCAGCTGCTTGGTTTTCTGACATATGGAATAAGGGGAGAAAAGAACATATATAGAACGAGAATCCTACCAAATTTCTTCCCAAGGCAAAGACATACCCCTATGATCTGCCTTTGGTATAGATTAAGCAAAAAATGTCAGATAAAGCCTGGAGAAAACTAACTGTGTACAGCCAAAGGCTCACAAATCTAGTCACAGCACTTAGTGTTTATACCTATTTTACAGTCCATGACCCAGGTATATTATCATCATTTCAATAGCTCTCTGTCTCGGGCACTTCTGAAGTGTAAATGGGGGGATCATCAGGAGGATATTTTTAGAGGCCTTATAAGAGTCTACTTCTTATTAAGATAAATCACAGACATTGCAGACAGCTGTTGATAGCTTAAAAAAAAATCATAAAAGCCAAAGCTTATAAGACTACGGCCTAAAAATAGAACTAATGTTTTCCTTTTTTCTGTAATCCTGCATTAGAGGACATTTAAGGAAAAGACAACAGGGTATAAATAAACATGGATTACTTCAGTTTTAGAGGACAGAATTTCTTAAATGCAAGCTTACACTCAGTTCATAAATTACAAACAAAATAACTTTTACATACAATAATTAACAGTTAGTATCAGAAATGCTTTTTTCTTTTCATATGGCTGTCAGTAGCACTGTCATTGCAGAGCCTGGAGAGCAATCATCTCTGAGAGTCAAGGTGACATCTCAAACAAAACTCTCCAGTGAGAGTGGCCAGCTGCAGCCACGCGGTACGTGGGCTGCGAGCAAGGCACACGGATTTGGCCCATTCCCTACTACAATTCCAAATAAACAGCTGTGACTGTAGAGTACACTGGGCTTAATACTGAGAATAGAGATGGGGAAAAATGAGAGCAACAAACTAACTTGGAATAAAATTAGCTTTTTGTGAGATAAATACCCACCAATCACAATACTGATGAATTAATACCAAAATTATTTACTCAAGTAAAAAGGGGTTAATAAAGCCTATTAATAAAAAACTATATTATACTGCCTGTGATTTCTGAACATTCAATGAATCGGAAAGTTTAACACTTCTGTTTAACTTATGTTAATAATACTTTAATGAAAAGCTACTATTCAGAAGGCAAATTTGTGTATCCACGTTCAAATTCTCTGATTATTTTCCTTACGGGCAGCAACGTGTGCGCAGAGTGATCCAACGCGCTCGTCCGGTTTGTCAGGGCTCCCAGCGCTGCTGCGGCCCCTGCCCTCTCCTGACGTTGCCTTTTGTCAGCAGCGAAAGCAGCACGTGCGGCAGCTCGGCAGCAGATGCAGGAGGGGGGCAATCCTCTCAAACGCTCTTGGAACTCTCTCAGTACAGATACAGCACAGTGCACATGCCACCTACTGCGCTGTTTATATTTTACAAGCCATTCGACTTTATGAAAACCATTTTAAATTTTTAAAATAAACACTTCACTATTTAAAAGACTCTTAAGACTAAATATTGAATGGCTTGACTTTGTGGTCAATTGGTTAATGGTGCCGCAAAGCTGCAATGGAGCAGTGACAATATTTGATGTACTAACACGTTAATCCAATAGTGCTTCTGTTTTGCTAAGGGGAGAGTTGCCATGTGAACAGCCGGACGCAGCGGCTACGCTGTAGCACTAGAGATCATCAGTGGATGGATTTATGGTACTGCTTTCCTAAGTGTTTTATCTGAATGACGGGTTTTCCTTTTTGTTATGCTTATACTTCTTGGCAATATTTGTCTTTGTGCAAATCAAGTGCAAACTCCAGCAGATCGAACAGTCCTGCTTGAGGCACATTTTGCATAGGTTAAAGTGCTGCCAAAGTCTAAGACACAGAAAGATCAAGTCCCAAAACAAGTATCTATCACTGGTTTCTGCTCTGAAGACAATTAAGAAGAGAAATCAGGAAGATATTTGCATCAAGATACACTGTGGTAGTGTCGGCAGAATCTTACCAGACAATGCAACATGTTAAATGTAATAATAATAATTATATAACAGCCTGCTAAAGGACAACAGGAACCCAAAAGCATTTATATTGCTTTCTTCCACTAATCAATGTAATTAGCTAGTATCCTTATATCTAATTATTGCTTTTTACAATCAATATCTACTTTATTACATAGCATGGAACTGGAGAAAAGATCAGAGTTCAAGAATTATCTAAAAAAACTGTGCAGTCTCAAGGAAAATCTAGAAATAACTTAGTTAAAACCAGACATTCATTTCTATCCTTACAACTGTGGTAATAAGGATCATTCATTAAACTTTGCACGGAAACTGCAAAATCTAGAAAGTATTTTTTGGCTCAATTATTTCTTCACCAGACAAGGCTGAGAGTTGCAGTGATGGCTGCAATAGTATATCCATGCAAATATATAAAAATGGATGCTATGTTCCTCTGTTGTTTGTTTTGCTTTTTTTTTTTTTTTTTTTTGACTTAGTAAACATAGTGAAATCTACACTAAACTTGGCTGAAACAACAGAAAACATACTTCACATTTTTAATTGAGATTTAAAAATCTGGATCAAATCTTGGTTCTAGTTCTGGGGTGTTTGGTTTACCCAAAGTCCTCCCACGGTCCTCCAGTTTTCTCTCCATTTCTTTGAAGCTTCCAGCATCCTGCTCTGTATGAACCACATCTGCGTCAGCAGATCAATGTCCCAGGATCAATAGCAAATAATGCAGCCCTTCCATTGGCTTGTTACATTCACACGGTGAATAACATGACTCAGAATTACAAAATCATGGCAATTACGGCCAGAATGAAGACCTATAATTCACCCTCTTTTCCCTCCTTTAAAGCAGGATCAATTAAACATTTCGGTCTTGGCAAATACTTGCCTAATCTGCTGTGACTCAGGAACCTCAATATAAAGATGTCACAGAATTACTGCGCTAGGACTCTGATAAAAATTACATTTTAAAGAGTTTGATTTAAGCAGAGTATATGTCTTGTTTTCATCATTTGAGTACTCTGTCCCTATGTTATTTATCTTAAATTCACTGTTTTGGTACATAACCAAAACAGTCGTGATTCATAACATTTTCACCACAAAGCTGACACACAGAAAGAAGAAAAAAAAAAGGAAAATTCAGTGCTGCGCTAAGTAGGTCCAGCTTTCCCCGCGTCAGGCAGCAGTACAGAACAGGTCTTCTCCCCGCTGCCACTGTAAATGTGCCAGATCACTGGTGTGCACCCTCTGGAACCCAAGCTGTGGGCTTGCTCTCAATTAAAGCGCTGCCCAAAAGCAGAGGAGAACGTCACAAACTGCACGAGTTCCACACTGCAGCGCTCACCCGGCTGCCAGGGCAGCACAGCCTCCTTCTCTCTCCCTGTTACTCGCTGCTCTGATCCTGGCTTGGACCAGCAGGAAGAAGGCAGGATGCTGGAGGAGACATCCCAGGAAACTGAAAGGTTTTGTCTCAGAGCCACTTAGAATCTGCTTTGCTGCCTTCTCCTCTCTCAACATTCAGTTCCAACATCCCTCACTAGATCTCTGTGTTACAAATCAGTTTTCCAGACATTTTAACCTGTATTTCACACCTGCAAGGAGCTTCTTCCCATAAGTCTGCAGCAAATGCCCGTGTGAAGCATGCTGAAATTAAACATACAGAAACGTATTTGTTTATTCACCCAAGGATCGCATCTTTATGCACTCGGTGGTATTTAACGGTCGTCTTTTCTTGCTGGCTGCACCGCTCTGCTGTGCTCAGGGCGACAACACCCTGCTCGACCTTGTACCTTCTATTCCCCAGTATCTCCTGATCAGCAGTTCCGCGCAGCGGCAGCTGCCTACTCGCTCCCACCCCGTCTCCCTAGAGTGTTCGGCAGTCGAGGATCCCTTCCAGCTCCAGGTTCCTGCCCTTGGAAGAGCTCCGTGACCTCCGGCAGGGCCCGCCAAGGCCTCCCCTCCAGCCCAGCCATTGTTCCGTGTTTCCGAGATCTCCCATCTCTCACCATTGTTCAGCTTCCTGTTTGCTCTTCCTAAAGGGCTCCTTTGAATTCAACTCCCTTTGCTCCAGAAAACAAAATGTAACAGATAAGATGGAATACAATCACAAAACAACCCCGTATGGTTCTCATTTTCCATAAACCATCAGGATTAACTGACATCTTGGAATTGCATTGTGTTTAGGAAGTGACAAGCAGATTGTGAGATGCAGAAGCTGTGCGCACAAATGTTTGCTTTAGGCCAGCACTTTGCCAGATAACCTTTCCTTGAGCAGGATCCCCAGAGAGGGGCAGAGATACAGCCTGAGGAGGCCTTTGCCCAGAGCAAATGCCTTACCCCAATATGGATCTTAATTAACTAAATTCCGTTTCGCAAAAGCCGTCATACTTACACTGTCATTGCTTCCTTTGTTGTCCTCGTATTTTGTTTCTATATGAATGGAGAATTTAGGCAAAAATGAACACTGCAATAAAACAAAAATATGTTTGACATGATAAAAAAAAGACTTAGTTGACATATTCAGTACCTCCTGTTTGATAGCAGCTTTCTGATTTTTTTCAGATTACATCAAGCAAAATAGTCACACATATACAAAACCTGAAAGCAAATGTTCCCGTGGTTCTGAAAAACTGCAGGGATTCTAGCTGAAAGTTGAGACTAGAAGTTTAAGATTGAAATTTGCAATACCAGGCAACATAACTGTGTAAAGTACTTCAAATATCTTTTCTTTAGTGCCTCACACTCTTTCAAATCACCTTTTCCATATACTTCAGCACATGCAGTAGATGTCTAACAACCTCTGAAGGATGCCAGTTCAGCATCTTTACTCTTACTCAGCGTGTCCCTTCTTGCACAAACTGTCAGTGAAAATGAGGTGCCAGCCCCTTGTATAACGCGTCACTAACACCCTATGGCAAAGTGGCTGCTTAAAGACTCTGCCTGTGCAATGAGGACATGGTGGTGCCTCAGTGCTCACACTGCTGTGCTCCAAGTTTGGACTTGACTGGGTCTGGAGAGCTTGTCCAAGGGAGGGGCTGGTTCCTAAGAATGGAGGTGATTTAGCAGCCAGGCTGCAGTTCAGTAACCTTGGAATGAGAAGGAAGCTCCTTCGAGACTACAGAATATATTAAAACAAAGGAATTGTTGAAGGTTATTTTGATCGCTAGTATTTATGAACACATCTATAATCATCTTGGTGCAGAGTGGGAGAGCTCACCAGATTAGGGTGTTGGTGTCATGGACTTTATAGAGAAAAGATTTATTTGGGGGTGGAAGAGAGGCTCCTGGCTCAAACTCCCTCCCATTAACATAGCGAGTGCTTCATGTCAGCCGATGCTGTTGTGGACACACAGGCTTCCTTCTGGATCAGGTACCTCCTTTGCTTTTTACTGAAGACTTCGGTGGAATGGAACATTTCCGAGTATCCATCCACCTCTGAACTGTGAGCAGCTCCCAGCTGTGCAGCCTGTTCCCTGGGCAAATGTGCAGGGTGACAGCAAAGAATCCATGCAGGACGGGGCAAGTTCACTCGTAGATCTGCTGGTTCCTGTTACTCATGTTCTGTGGGCAATTAAACATTTCCTATGGCTACATCTCAGAAATGCAGTAGAACATACACAGTATTTATAAGCAGTCTGTCAGAACTGGGCATCTTGTAAACACAAATTTACAAATAAATAAACCAGATACTCTTCTAAACGATGCTTCAGCACATTATCTCAGCATGCGGTTATGTAGCTAGGTTGATCCCGTTCTGGCTTTTTGCATTTCAGGGAAATTTCCAAGGGGGAAAAAAATCTTATTCCTAGGAATTCAAGACAGCTACATCTTTGCAGGCATGAATCAAAGGCAAAGGCAGCAAACGGCCCTTTCCCCCCATCTTCTGCATCCCTGGCTTAGCACGCGCTGCCAAGCGCTGCAGGCCGCCCATGGCACAGGGCTCATCTCTTGCCAGCTCACGCGCTAACCGAGCTGAAATTCAATCCAGCGCAAACTGCGTCAGCATCTGGGAGCGAGGCTTCAGCTGCAAGAGGAGATGAATAGAAGGGGCTCGTCAAACTTACTCATGATTAGAGTGAGCAAAGTTATGAAATGCCGTGTTACAGAAGATATGGAATGACTCGGGAGTCACGGGGACGCCGGCATGTCCTAAACCAATGCTGGATGGCCCTCGGAGGATTCCTATTCCGTCACCAAAAAACAATATTCTAGTCGTTTCCTGAGCTTGTGGGAGGGTACAGAAGATTGAAAAAGTAAATTACTACTGAAGGTGGATGATAACAAGCATATTTTTAAAAATATATAACCTAATCACAGACATTTAGTACTGCATAATTTTTACAGCATTTGGAAAATAAACACATTGGTGCTGGGCTGGAGAAAAAAAAAGAGGGGTTATGGTATCAAAAATTAGTTTATAGCAGTTCTGCTTTTTACAAAGGCTTATATAAATATATATAACTGTGGGGATGGTAGTCCAAGCACGCAGAGCTCCTGCTGACAAGCTAGAACTCTGCATCTAGGCATCCGCGGGGAAAGCATCCTTGAGGAGACGCGAGAAGCCTGCCAAGGAATCAGCAATTCCTAGTACTGCTCACTGAGTGCCACAGCTCCCGCTACATCACTGAGGGCTCAAAGCTTATATGGGAATAACAGCGTTTAGGAACATTTCCAGCAAAACCCGTAGTGATGTGCGCTATGCTATTAATGATATAGTAACTGCTTAGAACAAGTACTAGGAAAGCAGCTCGCTGGCACCGCCTGCATTGCAAGATTGCAGCTCTAGGGCACGTTTTATTAGTATGTTTCACATATCTTCCCTCTTGATTCAAGGACTGAGATTTAATTGTCTTTGCTATACAATTAACATCAACCCCCAAAATAAAAACTACCAACGAATAAAAACAGAAGCAGTGGGTGACATCAATGATATCTCACTGGGGAAGGGTCACCAAGACCGTGGCGCTTTAGCAGATTGTATCAAGGCTGCAAGCTTGCAGGTCAAAAAGTCTGAGCCGAGTGGCTTGTCCAGAAGTGGCTGCAGGAATTGTCCTCCTGTGGCCCTACCAGCTGGGGACAGGAGAGCTCTCCTCCCAGCTCCCAGTTCAGGCTGGTAGCTGAGGCCAGCACAGGATGAGGTGTTGTTATCACTGCTGGGCTGGACAATCCTACTGATGGAAACAACTTCCCGACAGCCTTTTTCATAGCTACAGCTACACCCCTAGACGGTTCCTCTTCCTTTGCTCTGATTCAAGTATTTTTGTTTATGATCTAACTATAAAATTTCAGGTGTTGTTGGACAGAGTGTACTTTTCAAAAATTAAATACATTTTTCTTTATCAAAACACTTGCTTTTAAATAATAATTTCAGGTACAGCAGAGGATAAGGGCACAGAACAGGAACAATCATTGTGCTGTCGGTGTGAAGCACGGCTGCAGGTTCAGGACAACAGTAAGCCCTTCCATACAACAACAGAGATTTTGAATATAAAGACAAACGTCGGGCTTCATTTTTACTTTGCTCTCAGAAGTATCTCTTACCTTCACCTGCAGATAAGCAGCAGTGAGTCAGAGAACGATACTCTGGAGTGCAGTCATTTTATCTATCGTGCTCCAGGTTGCGCTGCTAGGTTGCCTGGAGCGGTTCTGCAAGCCGCTGCTTGAATCAAATTGCTATTGCTTGTGACCCAGAGTCTAAACTCTAATTAAAAAATCTCCCACTCTAGTATTATGAAAAAGAAACACTAGATTAGTGTAGAGGAAGTGTCATCCACCTCAGGCCACATCATGAGAAAGCAGAAAGCCGTTTTTTGCACGAAGCTGTCAAGAGGCAACCTCGCTATATAATTAGTGTGAAGGTGAGGGCTCTAACAATCTCTTCTGAGACTATAAATGGTAACATGAATTTGCCCAAGACAAAAACTAACAATCACCAGAAGGTCCTGGATACCTTTCAAACCTCCACTGATTGGCAAGCACAGTTTCAGCAGCAGTGGGGGGTCCTTTGCCTTTCAAAACAGGGTCCAAAATTTTGCCCATTTCACAGAATGTCTCATGACTCACCAGTTGCACTCGCACTAATTGGCAGAGGGCTCTGGCAGAACCTGAGAGCTGTTTATACATCATTCAGAAGACTTGGGTATTCATCATGCAGAAAGTCCTTTTTTCCTCCCTTTTCTTGTTGAGGAGGAGCGTATTTACTTAGCCAAGCACTGCAAGTGTTAGGCAACCCTCGGAATGGAGCCTGGGAGGGAATGGCAGGCAGGGAAGGTTTCAGCAGATTTTCCTTCCAGGGCACCACTCCCTTCTCCGTGGCCTCCCTCGGCACGTGTTCCTGCCGCACAGAGCTGGCAGCTCATGGATACGCAGAGCACGCACGGGAATGCACAGGGCACGCTTTCCAATTTGCCATTTCACTATCTCTATTTCCATTTCCATCTCTATGGTTTGCAAGGTTGCTCTTTGGAAAAAAAAAGAAAGTGGCCAATGCAATCTTCAATTTTAAATTAGACTTAAGTTCTACAGAGTATGACAAAAGCTTTTACACCTTCAGAGTCTTAGTATATTCAGGGTTTGAGGGTTTCAATGATAACGTTTGTTTGTGTAAAACTCTCGAAGGATGTGTCTTTTATATTGTCACCTGCTGAATGTTTTGATACATCTGTAAAAAAATTTTAGCATCCAACACCTATGACATTCACAAGTAAATAAGTATTCTGTTTTTTTTAAGCAAACTTTCTATTATGTAACTCTTTTTAGAAAAATCAGGAAAGGTTTAACCTCAAGAGAGAAACCAGTGAAATAACTGGAGTCTGTAACAGTAATTAGCAGGCATAAACAGGGGTATTTCCAGATTATAATAAAATAAAATGAATGCAACATGCGGAAAGCACGTACTGCGGCTGAATTTTCAATTCACGACAGATAGCCCCTTGGAAAAGGAAAGGGCTATTTTTAGCACGATGATTGATTAGTGTTACCATGGCAATAAGAAACTCTGACAAGAACAGGTTAGAATGTAAGTAAGCCAAAACAGTTGCCAAAGTCTTAAAGAGACAGTGGAACACATATGGTGCTTTACAATCAATATACGGAGTTGACTGTAAAAATAACCTTTGCAATGTAATTACTTCGGAGGTGGCTGAAGGAGTTCCTACAGTGGCCAGAAAATACACTGGACAGACGGTAACTGAAAAAGGTTTCTTTGCCTTCAATAACCTGTTCTATATAAGTGAGTGTTATTTAATCTATACCATTTTTGCTCGTTTGTTTTCCAATTGGTTTCTTTCAGCAGAATTTTCATAGAACTGCTAAGGACCTCATTGCTGCAGTTCACTTCTCCATGCTCCTTGTGATTATTAATCTTCAATCCTTGGAAGCTATTTTGGTGCTGTAAAAATTAATGCCTTTTCTTTTCTTTTCTTTTCTTTTCTTTTCTTTTCTTTTCTTTTCTTTTCTTTTCTTTTCTTTTCTTTTCTTT
>JAWLRI010000424.1:3463055-3506908 GCA_034781795.1 Crypturellus tataupa
TCCTCTCCTCTCCTCTCCTCTCCTCTCCTCTCCTCTCCTGTCCTCTCCTCTCCTCTCCTCTCCTCTCCTCTCCTCTCTTCTCTTCTCTTCTCTTCTCTTTTCTCTTCTCTTCTCTTGTCTCTTCTCTTGTCTCTTCTCTTGTCTCAGCAGGGGCATATCCCCCTAAATCTTAACTGTAAAGTTTGGTGAAGCAGACACTTCAATTTCAAATTTCACATTACATTATTTTCTTCAGCTCTTCACAATATTTAGATAATTTCGTTCATGGAATATTCAAAGTTTGTTGAGAAATAGACAGAAGATCAACTCCCTTCCAAATCGCCCAGATAGCACCATATATGAGCACACAGAGCTGCTGTTTGATACAGACCACTTCCTGCACAGACTGGCATTAATCAGGATGACAAAGACTTAACAAAATGGGGTTGAGCAGGGTAATGGCAGAACTTGCAATATGTGACTCATGAAAGGGAGGAGAATTTGGAAAGCAAGATAAGCATGGGAAGGTGACAAAGAGCAGAAATGTCTATTGAGAGGAAAGCGTAAAAACAATGCAAAAAAAATCAGAAAAAAAGCTAAGGAGTTAAACTCAAATAAACAAGTTCAAGAAGAAAACCTCTATTTGTATTACATACAATAACTTGAAGATAAAACAGTCAACTAACAGGTTGCCCCTAACCACTGTGAAACAACACTGTTATCTCTGTGTTTTTGTCTTCCCTTAGGATCTTCTTCTCTGGTGCATGGGAACAGTAACCTGTTTATTGAGGAAGAATGGAAGTGAGAAGTAGCAAGGGAACATGGCAGGCTCATGAATCAGTGCAGCTGTCTGGACTGTTTTGCAATAAGCCAGAGGTAGGGAAAAAAAAGCAGTTTGACTCTGTAAAGAAAGTGTTGATTCAATGGGATTAATTTATTAAGGATACAGGTTTGCTGTTTTCTAAAAATCTAGTATTTGTTTCATTTAAATGCTACTGAGGTCTGTACTTTTCCTGGAATCTCTAAAGCAGCTGATCTGTGTTTTACTAGAGTAATGTTACCAGCTGTCCTCCGCTCCGAGCCTCTGCTCTGCTAGTTACTTTTAGGCTCCAATCCTGGAACAGAGATGAGGAAGACACTGGAAAAAAATCCTACAGATTCCTTTGCAATATTTATCTGAAACAATTATTTTCCTTTCTCCTCAATTCTATCATCTGATGATAAAAAGAGCAATGACAACAGCATAGAACATGTCTGTCCTCAAAGTAATCAGAAAACAGCACGTTGATAATTGAACATTTAGCAGCTATCACTCTGGGGCCTTTACACATGCAAGGTGTTTCTTCCACTGTCATTTGTTGTAGAAGGAGGAGTGTCATTGTGCTACATCATCAGAGGAACTCTTCTCTCCTGTTTTCTGCTCCTAATTCTTTCCATAAATATTCTGAATTTGCATCCTATTCTGAACTTAATATGACCCATTGGTGAGTTGAAAGAATTATTTTTTCTGCAGACAATAAATCATTCTTGCTTTATATACTCATATTAGTAGAACTAACAATTAGCCATTGATTATATGTAATTATAAAAGGGTAAAAATTGTTTTTACTGTTTTCAAATTCCAGTCTGAGAACTGAAATATTGCTAAAAACACTGGAACTAGTTAGATCAGACAGCAAAATTATTTGAAACTACCCCTGGTAAACACTGCGCCCTCAAACTCAGGACAGTTTGACTGAAGGCTGTTATTATTTTTCCTAATCCCTTTGTACTCCACCTTGCCAGCTAAACTTTGTTAGGCTCATTTCAGTGTACTTTGATCTTACGAATTTTGGGTTGCACCGTGGTTGAGTCAGCCTGTGATCTGATTATTTGTTTGCTCGAGGCTCTTCTCTTGTGCAGAACCTCAGCTGTCACTTGAACAGGTCAAATGGGCTTTTATTCTATGCTGCTTATTGTTATGATTGTCTACCAATATCCCACTGCAGGTACAGGAACTAGTCCTGTGTAATCCTTTCACTTGTGGTTTGCAAGTATTTCTAATCTAACTGCACAACCTCAGGAAAGAAAAATAGGAAAGTCTCCTGAGAGATTAGTCCATACCCATATATATATATATAAAGTTAACTTAAGTATCTTGCTCTAAAGATATGTATGCTGCAAATGCTGCAGCAAGCTGACAGATAGGTGCCTGTTGACAGCTGGGAGGCATTTTTTCCTCCCTTGTCGTGTTAGGAAATGTTTGAGCAAAGGAATTCTTGGCAAAACCCAGCAACTGGCAACCCTTTCACCACCTCTGGTTGGATCGGAGGTACCACCACTCCTTAGTCCCCTACTGATTCCTGCAGCAGAGTGCCTGGAGTTACTTCTGCAGGGCTGCCTTTCCCCTAAATATAGCACCCAAACTTTGTGAGCTTAGCTCAAACACGACATTAAATGAGCTTGTAAGTAAAAATTAAACATTTGCTTTACCAAGCTATCTGGACAGGTTTCTAATTACAAGATGAAAAATGAAGCCACTCCTTTGCCAAATCAAGAGATTAATAGTTGCACTTTCTCATGTGCAGTACTCAAGTAAAGCCCCAGCCACTAAAACACGGATTAGAACCTTACAGCAGTATCTTACTTTCTAAATGGTTATCCCCAAATCTAGACCTCTTCTTTTGCCTTCAGATCCCAAAGCAGTTTTTGTGTTCTCTCAATATCAGGAAGAAGCTTGCAAGGATTAGCTCAAGGTTGGATACTAAAATCATTTGTTGGGATGTTACCCATGCCTTATCTTCCCGATAGAAAGTCTTTTTGCAAGGATCTCCTCCACATACTGCAGAGTGAACATTTTAAAATGCTCTCTTGACATTACAATGCTTCACATACCACACACCACAAAAAACATTGCTTGTACAATAGTTCTGTGAAGCTCATTTGCTTTCCATTTTATTAATACAGTTATCAGACTTGGTAGTAAACCAAGCAGTCATCTTCTTCTGTTAACTGACAAATTTAAGAGTTTGCTGCGTAACAAATACCTTTCCTTAAAGCAGATACCATCAAAACTGCACCCAGAATAGAGTACTAGCATCATAACATGTTCCTTTCCATGGTTGTTTTCATGCATCTGAGGCATTCCTGGCATTTTACACATCCCAGGGAACAGTATTCTGGAAATTATTTTCCAATAGCTACTGAAATTTCATAGAGGATGTCAAAGTACCAGGTCTTTAAGATGGTCAAATTATCAAATCCATAGCATTTTACAGGAAAAACAGATTTATTGAATTACTCTGAATAAAATCATTGAATTCTCGCATTGTGCTTGAATACTATTTCTTAACAGTCTTTGTATTTGACAAAATAAAACCCTTAATATTCTCACCAAGCTTCAGTCCATCGTCCACGCCCTCTTCCAGGCTACTAACTTACATTGAAATAACACTACAGAGCCTTGCAGGTCCCCACTCTGTATTTGGAATGCAACTTGAAAGATGAGAAAGCTTTGATTTCTCCTTCCCAGCTGTGTGCACTTGACTTTATAAGATTATGCTGTGTTTTTCCAATTGTTGGCCTACCTTTAGAATTAGTTTTCCTGAAAGGAGGCTCAATTTAATTCTTAGGATGTCCCTCAGACCCTCTAGAGCGAATTCACTATCTTTAGAAAAAGTGTTTCCAAGCAATCCTATCTATTTTTGGCAGTATCTGTGCTGTTTCCTACTTTCTTTCAGAAGCCTTTAATGAATGCAGCAAATCAAAATTTAGAGAAGTATTCCAGAGAAGCATAGGAATTATTCCCAATGGTATATTTAGCATTTTTGTTCTAGATTCAACAGCTTGAGGCAGAGACACTTTCTCCATTTTCCCTTGAAAACCATTTCATAGCCTAACAGCTTCATAAAAATATATTTCAGACTTTTATCTGAAATACAATTTTCTTAATTTCGTCTGCATATTTCCAGTTGTGCTTCCTCGCACCACGGTGAAGAATCAGTCTCCAATGCTCATGAGAATTAGTGTGTCAATTAGTGACAGTTTTGCCTACCTTCTACAGCTGTAGACTGATTTAAATTTTTCTTTACAAGTCGCCTTGACCCTGCAATGGTATTTTCGCTGATGTTGAACATCTCGCTAATTGTCTCCCTTCTACAAATCCTTGCTGAGACGTGTTCCAGCTCTTGTCTCATCAGGCCAGACACAGACCAGGATCAGGGTTTAGATTAGTGGGTACTGCGTTGCTCTTTGGTGTTGTCGACGTCTCAAGTACTGCATTTCAAATTCAGACATGATTTTCTGTCCATACCACCCTTTTCAGCATTAAATGCCTCTTTCAGTTAAGTTTTTCAGATTTTGCATAGTGTGAAAGTCTGATCCAAAAGAAATCATATTTAGTTTAGCCTCTGCGCAGTGAAGTTTTTTAGTCTCTACAAGTATTTTCCTTTTCCTTCAAACCCATTTGTTGAAAATGTAAATGGTTAATGAAAAATAATTGAATAAAAACAAAGTAATGGATATCATTGTGACACAGCATATCACCTTCTCTATTTCATATTAAATTTGCTATCAACAGGTAAACCTTTAATGAATGTAAACTGTGACAGGCCCTATTAAAGATCATATCTCACAATAATAGCTGAAAATCAGTCCCCTCATTAGTACTGTCTTTTAGAGAACAGAAGAGTTTCCTCCAATAATCAATATTACAGAGGAAGTAATGCAGAATATATAACAGATATCTACAGCACACATTGAAAAGCAGGGTGCAGTACTTTGGCTATTCAAACCTGGCCACAGCATTTTCAAATCTAAGCCACCATCTCTGAGATCTGAGCCTTTGAACAGCTTTTTTGGTCTCATTCACATGAATAAGACCAAATATTTTTCCTCTCTCTGTTCCTTACTTTTTTAAAAAGATTGCACAAATGTTTTGAACACCGCAGTATTAACAGAAATGAGAGGGTTATGTTTCATCTGTAGACAGAAGTACGATCTAAATCAGGCTGGAGTATCTGAAGGACCCTTTGCCTGGAACTCCCTCCTCACCTTCTTCTCATCTTGCTGGAAACCTACACGGCCAGCACACGGAAAACAAATTTTATTTTCTCATGATTTATAAGCTGGGTTTTGCCTTAGCTCTGCTAGAGGGAATAGCTGCCGGGCACCAGGCCCAGATTATATTTAATTTTGTCTACAGATTGTACAGTTTCCCAGATACTATACCAGAGATGAACATTTTATAAGTTAATAAAACAATAAATAAAACTAAATCTGTTCTTATGTCTACAAGTAATAACTAGAACCTTAAAAGCTTTATTCCTTTTTATATGTTTCTCTTTGTTACAGGTAGTGACTAAGAATGCATTAAATCATTTTGAAATACTAAAAAATAAATAATTTATAGGATTCCCACAGAAACAGTTCAAAGTTAACCTTAAACTTCTTAAACAAATAGATTTAAAGTTCCACTATTGAATGCACATTTTAAAGGAATCAGCTTGGATTCCAGTACTGCATTTTACATAATTACTGTACTTTTAAAATTAAAAGAGGAAGAAAAACTTACTGTGTATTCTGATTTCCAATTGTCCATTTGTAAAAAAAGAATGATGAGGGAAAAGAAAAAAAAAAAAAGAAATGTGAAACAAAACAATGGATGCAGGATCCTTACAGTAAACACACAATAATAATCAGAATATTTGTATCAGATAATGTTGATTTATATTTAGCTAAAGTCTATGGGACAATCAAGGGCATAAGTCACCGCAGAATCTAAACACTTGATATTTCCTCTGCAAGGAAGAAATTGCACTGAATGAAGGACTCTACTTTTTACCTAATACATTCTTTGTCTATAATCTTTACTTTCTCATAGAAATCAATATGAGAAGGATATGTAAATGCCATTCAACAGGAGTTGTAAAAATTCCTTAATATATGTGTTTCAACATGTTACTTGACGATTTTGACAATAAACTTATCTACCCAACGAGGAAAAGTCTGTTTTCATTTCTGCTTTATTCCTTACCTGTGATTGTGTAAGGATAGTAATTCCAAGCCTTCTCTGTCACATAAAATATTTTGGGAACAACTGCTCTAGCCCAGCTAGGTAGTTTGCTGAAAATAAAAAAAAAAAGAAATATACCATTAGAACTTGTTTTGACTTAGGGGATTGGTAGAAGACACTTGCCAAACATGCTCACAGTTGGGCCAGCATTTCCCAGGACACAACAACACTGATGCTCCCCAACATCTTTATCTCACGAGCACACAGTTTCAAAGCTTTGGGGACTCAGTCCTCCAGACCTGGAAGGGCTCTGCAGGTGAAGGGTGCCACGTGTCCCTGATCAGGGCGCTCCTGGCCACAAGGAGGCCCTCTCTACCAAGAGGTCCCAGTCAGCACTCCATGACAGTCCACTTTGGACTCTGGTTCCATTATTTCTCCTTATGGAATTTCTTCCTTGCTGGCACACAAACTTTTACGTTCAACTAACCCAAAGCCTCCGTGGGGAGTTCTTCCCATACCACCGACACCACACCTTGATTATGAAACTTTCATATTAAAATTAACACATTTCTCAAAATACCTCTGTGAGGCTCTCAGATTGTATAAGTCCCATTTTGCTCATGTGGGAAAAGTAAAATGCAGAAGCCAAGGGAGTTACTGGCACTTGATGTCATATGTGCAACAATGGCAGTAGATTGAGAATGAAAACACACGTAGATGGATATGGCACATGGTAAGACCATTAAAGGGTAATAAAAGAAGACTGTGGAAGGCTGTGAGCATTTTTTCTTTACCATGGTCTCTCATTTCCCAAACTCTGGTCACTCACTGGAATCAACGATGTGAGAAACACACATTTTAAAAAGATTGTAAGCTTATGCAAATACAGCACTCAGCCCTTTCCTCTGCCATCAGTTATAATCCCTTGAGCTGCCAGTAATAAAGACCCAGGACTAGTCCCTCAAAAGAAGGCAGAGATTTGGAGACCGGGAATATCACTGAATTCAGGGATTCCATTAAAATCATTAGTCAGTCAGGCCAAGCGTAGCACAGATCACCCAGCCTAAGGCAGGATCTTTACTGAACTGAAGTAGACACTTTCAAGCTTCAATTTTCCAAGTATAAATATTTGAAACAGTTTTACTTGGATAACCGCATATGCAGAAAGTAAAACAACCCTCCAAAATTTCTGGGGAAAATAGTTTGGATCTTTAAGGTTTATTTAACCATGATCTAGCTATGTATAAATATTGTATTTGCCCAGAAGCAAATTGCAGACATTAGCACATTATCAAAAAATTCAAGCTCAAGTGCATTGACTTTTGCTCTTTGATGGCATTGCTCAAAGCTGGATTCTTTTCTTTGCATAAACCTTTATTGTGTACAGACTCTTAACAACATTTTACATACTGCATGATCACATTTTACTGTATTATATTTTTGATGTTTATTTTGTCAGTCTTATGCCTCCCTGCTCCTTCCTTTATCCCTACCAGACTTCATGCTCTCCGATGCCTAAACGTTAGGTACCCACAGTCGCAGCCCTTCAACCAGTCTTCCAGCGAGAGCAAAGAGGCAGGAAGGGATTCAGAACTCTGGTAAGGCTGACACTGGCACTAGAAAATTTTATTAGCAATATCTTTGTTAACATACAACTGCTCCTTTTGCAATTATTAGAATATTTGCTTGTCAACCTGTCCTTGCTGGCACAGTATGTCTCCAAAATAAATAATTTTATGGGCAAAATACACATTACTCTCAGTTCACAGTCATGAATGCATAATAATTCTTTTAAAGGTCCTTTCAGAGCAAGAATGCTCAACCATATAATATTTTTAGTTTGGCAGCATATGTATCTGTGGATCACATTCTCATTTTTTTACTGCTTCCTTCCCCAGATGAAGTTCAGGAAAAGGGGAAATGTTTCTTAAAGGCATTCCAGCCAAACCCACTAGTAAACAAGAATCATTTTATGAATTATTTGCTCTGGTTTCTTCAGGACATTTCAAAAATCACGACCAACATGAATGTAACAGGAGCTTGTTTCGATGCTCAAAGCCGTGAGACTGGATTGTTGCTTGTCCTGAGCAGTAACCGAGGCACGAATACCATAAATTTCCCTGAAGTTATGTAGGCACTGCCGACGGTAGCTCATTTATTGTTCGTGAGCACGTTTCAGAGCACACAGAGCAGCCGCTCACAGCTGTGCGACGCTGAGCAAACCTGCACGCTGCGGGTCCCTTCGCAGTGACACTCCTGCCTTGAGGTGTCCTAGGGGTGGCTGGGGGAACAAAGCAGATCTCCTGCAAGGTGGCCGGGCACAGCTTGAAAGCCCAGCTGCTCGCACATCGTATAAAAGTTGCAGCAGAATAAAAATGGGCCAATATTAGCTGTGCAGGCACAGAAGGATAGCTGTTCATGCTACTTCAAAGCCAAGACTGCTAAGCCAATAAACAGTCACTTCATCTTTCTATCGTTGAATTTAATCACAAGAAAACTATTTATTTTAGACCTATGGCTGGAAAATAAAAGTAAGAACCCAGGAAATCAAGGCTTGTTAAGCAGGAAAAGAAGATGGAGGGAAAAGTCTAATACATGGGCTGTTTTCCTCAGAGGCCTTTGGGGTAGATTTGGCAAAGTGTTGAGGAGCTGCTGCTTCTCTGAGGGCTCCACATCATCCAAGCTCTCCTTGCCTTATTGAACCTGAGCTTGTTCTGGGGCTCCTTCATCCGGACACCGTGCAGTATCCAGCATCACTTGTGGGAAGGGCTGAGGTTATCCAGCCCCACACTGTATCAGGACTGCCAGCCATGGCTCATATTTTCCATTGGCTGCAATTCCCAGTTGTAGTTGGACTTCTGTAGTTCTGCAGCACAAGGGCAAATTAGAGCAGGAAGTGCACTAAGGCTTTATCTCTGAATTCACTCTGTTCAGCTTGTAGGAACTGGAACTTTATTTTTTTTTTTTTTAAAGTTGAGAATTCTGAAAATGTCCATTTAAATAGGAGAGTTTCCTACTGTGACCCCAGTGGTCACTGCTGCAGAAACAAGGCGTGAAGTGCAGCTATCTGTGTCAGTACAAATGCTGCACATTTGCAGAGGCACTACACAGTGCAGCATGTACTTGAGATAAGCTCCTATGGCTTCATCTAGATAGCATAAACTCAAGGCTCTCGCAACACACCCTTCTGAGAAGGCTTTTACGAAGGGATTGAGTGTGAGTCTGGCCAAGAGGTGCTGTAAGGAGATAGACAAGTTTTATCTGTGAAGTGTCATTGCATGGATTAATCCTGACTCCTGCAAAATCAGGGGCTACCCTGCCAGGCCCAAAACAATGACACCACACTAGAGGTAGAGCAGAAATAAAAGCATTATATTCTCTCATTAAAAAACACTGTAAATACAAACTTAAGTTTCTGCTGCAACATGGCATAATGGATAAATATAAGGGTTTCTAGTCTCATAACGTAGATCTGAATTGAAAACCAAAACTTTCCAAAACACTAACAAACCCCGCAATTTTTAACTTTAATATTTAATATTTAATATTTTAACTTTAATATTTAATAAAATATTTCAATTGTCATAAACAGGTTATCCTTAGGTCTCACAGGGGTGTGCAGATAGGAAAAAAAACCACAGAGCCTGTCCTTGAGTGCTCAGTATAACGACCACACGTAATTGTATTTGCTCTCTCAGGACACAGAGGGTGGCAAAGAGCACAAATGAGAACCACAGCTACATATCTGTACACCTGGTTACCGAACAGGACTGGCACCAGAGGAAGGTGAACTGGAAAATATTTATGTGCTCAGGAGCTTTGGTGCACAAAGAGAGGCAACAAAGGCAACAGAAGATGTTCAAGCAACAAAGACGAGAAGTTCAATTCTGTCAGACCACTCTGCAATTCTTAATCCCTCTCCTTTCTTTTTTTTCCTCATTTTTTCCTGAAAGAACAAATATATTTTGTTTCCTGAAAGAACAAATAGACATTACTAATTCATTTATCACTCACTAAAAGGAAGAATAAATTAATTCACTCTTTACAAGAATTGTCATTTCTACCGCTTGAATCTATTTTTTTCCTATTAATATTCTTCTAAAATGGAGTTCATTCAAATAAGCAAGTACTGTAAAATCTTGTAATATTTTATCTTTTCAATTCAGCTAGTCTGATGACTGTATTTTGACCTTTTATTTCTTATAGCTCCTAAAAGCCTAGTATTTTGCAATTATTTGATTTTAAAAAATATATAACTTTTAAAATTCATTTTTTAATCTCATTATCAAGCTCTGCATCTACTGCATTTCTGTTTTTTTTTAGTATATACCTTAGGTTGCTATGATTTTTGTTGTGTTTATATTCTGCTGGTGATGGGAGGTAAAGCAGAATCCCGGAGGTATCGCAGTTCAGAGCGGTTTGAGGAGAACGTGTCCAGCACTGTGGAGGTCAGATGGGCTGCCTGAGGCTCTGGCCTCCCAGCAAGGACAGAGCTCTCTCAACTCTTGCTGATCCTCCGCCCAAAGCTTGTCTAGTCCTACAACATCAGGTGGTACTGTGGCACCAACAGCAGAATAACGAAAGCCTCAGATGGCAAATTTGGTGCAGACTACCACAAAATATTGATAATCCATCATTTAAGTGAGTTAGCCTGACTTTAAATATCCACTGCAGCTTCAAGTGAACTTCCCAAGTTGCTCTAGGCCCACAGATCTTCACCAAGGTTGGACCTTGTGCTCTGCTACCTGCACGACAGAAGCAGCTTCCCCAGTGCTTGTTGCACAGCACAGCTCCAGCACAGTCACTGCAGATGTTCTTGGCTGCTCCTAGGTGCTAATGCAGTGGTGCCTAACACCTTATCTCTTTTTAATATGAAGGAAATAAAGATCCAGAAACAATGGGGAATTCTACAATAGGAACACTATTGATTTTTCCTTGCCTTATATCTATCCTGTGAGAAAAGAGGGTTCCACACACAGTAATATTAAATGTTGGCGACAGATACAGCATGGAGCTCTCTCTGTGTGTGTGCATGTGTGCACCATTACCAGTGATTCAATTTAGCCTAAGTTAGATATGTCAGGATTGCAGTTACTTGCAAGGTAAAATAAAAAGTCATAGTGTTTCTATGCCCACTGCTAAAGGCTGAAAAGTAGAAAAGCTTAACAAAAGGGAAGAGGCCCAGGGGAACAGAAGAATATCAGAAAAACAGTAGTATTCAATTAGATCAGCAGTAATAAAAATGGCAACAGATTGAGCAATATATTTCATACGACATATATATATATATATATATATATATGTTTCAAAACATCTCTGTCCTTTGACTGCAGAAGCATTGACCCTCAGCAATATAATTTTGCCATAGCAAGAGACACATATTTCTCTTTAAGAAATGATGGGACTTTTGGGAAACAAAAGCAATTTTTTCCATCATGTCTTTAAGTCTATCACTGTGCAAAAAATCATCATTGTACAAGCCTGATGGACATTCACAGCATCATCCACTTCATTGAGGCAAATCTTTTGTCACCAAAAATAGGGAATGGGCCTTGTAAAATTATTAGGAAGAGAGAATATCACTATATCAAGTAATAAAATGTACAATAATAAAATGACAACTAATTACTTCAAGTAGTTTTATCCTTCCTTCCTCATAGTCATGGAGCGTGTTTTATTTGAAAAGGAAATGCTATTGCATGTGAGAGAGATTCCTTGCAGGTTATTACTACTGCCCATGCTGAGAGAAACAGTTTTCTCATACTTGCCTGTTGAGATAGACCCGTTTTTCTGTTAGCTGACCATTGCCGTAATTTGGATCTTCATAGGGTTCGTTCTGCACCACCTCCACACCTTCCCCTCGGTCGCTCTGCTCATGGCTGTGCTTGCTTATCATGTACAGCTGCCCGATTCTGTACTGCAAAGCAAAATCAACAACAACAGAACAGCTACGTGTCACACATGAGCATTCAGAAGCCAATGTCATACCATGATGGGGGAATATGTGCAAGTAAAAGGTAGTTTGAGGGGGAAAATAGTATTTTGAAGCCTCATTTGGTCTTAGGAGCCTGAGTATTCTCATTATCTTATTAGTGTAAGTGCAAGGCAACACCAGTGAAAATAATAACAAAAGCCATGTGCACGCACACATAAAGAAACAGTCCACAATTTAAGAAGAAATAAATACTTAAGCTACTGCTCCCACATGCTGACATGCAAGGGGGCTATTGGTAGATAATATCTCCAAACTCTAAGACGGGATTCGTCTGTCATGTCGACATGATGCAAACAGTGGAGCTCTGCAAACAGACTCAGCTTCACTGCTTCTGATTTGCAGAAAGAGGGACATCAGCTCCTAGAAAAAACGTGGGCTCCAAGACCTTAGAACAAGAGCCTGAAACTGTGATTTAGCAATATTATTAAAATAACCTTGAGCACTTAAATGATTTTTTTTGTAAAGATTCTCAGGTTAGGTAGGAATCCAAAACCTAGGAAAGTTAATCCAAAATTGCTAATCTTTCAGAAAAAGAGCCCTAATCCTCACACATGCACTTTAACTTGCTACATGAAAACTTGCTTTCTCTGCCTCACTAATAATGACATTTGTATACAGGCAAGGCAAAGTTCATAGACAGAGGTAGTATATTTTATTAGACCAATCAGTACAGATGGAAAAAGGAGAAAAACTTTCAGGCACGTGAAGTCGTTCTTCAGGTCTGAAATCAAAGCAACAAACTTCAAAGCAAGTTAAGAAAAAAATGCTCCGCTTGTAACTAGATATGTATCAACTGGACCACCTAAGAGCAAAGACACTTAGCTCCTGCAGAGTAATAATGATGTTAGGAAAGAGGAGAGGTGATAAAGTGCTTATCTACTAATGGAAAAAAAGAGCTGAGTAATTTATAGCCCGTGGAACATGGAAAGGTTAGGTGAGGAAAGAGAAAGAAATTACAGTTTGCCATAAAAGCAGTATCTCCGTTGAGACCTCTATAGAGATTTGTGTTGTGACTTCTATTTAGCATGGACCTCCCTGGAAAGTGCTTGGTTTCATCACTGCACGTATCCCTGTGTTCCTTGATTTCCTACTTCTTGCAGTCATTTGTTCTCGGTTGTAATGGTCAGAAACAGACGTCTTAGTTTCTCCTGGATATATCTCATTAGAAGTACTAAGAGCAGAGCAAGTTAACACTGACAATTGATGATGGGGTTGGACTAAAGTTTAGTTTGCTCCAATATCATGAATCAAGACTCATCCACCGATAATTATGCTACATGTTTTGCTAACGAGCATTGCTAGCCTTTCATGGACTTGGGCTACCAGGAACCACTAGCAAAAAATCAAATCACAGAGACCTGCAGAGCAGAGCAGGCTCCATGGGCTCCTCTTGCTGCTCCCTGGGCACCAGCCTTCCCCAGCCCCACACGGGACGTGGTCCAGGCAGCCACCAGCTCTCACTGCCACCACACTGCCCCGTCCCGCGGGAGAGCCGCTGGGTTCCGCAAGGGAGACGCTCCCTGACCTGCATGTAAAGTGACTTAGCTCCTCTGTGCAAGGCTCCTTTGTTTTTATTGGGTTTATTACCTTTTAATAGCATTTTCGAGCAGGAAGCAAAAAGGTTGAACTTCCAAAATTATAGTACTTTACCAAACTAGAGAGTCTATTATTTCCTATAAAGCCTTTTTTTTTAAGTATTTTTTTTTATTTATATGAGTAAAATCCAGAACAAAGACATAGCTTTTGAAATATTACTGAAAATAAAGGCCCAATAAAAGCTCTCACAACTTTTCCTAAGTTACTCTTTATAATGTGGAGAAATAACAGCAAAGTAACATTTTACAGCATGGATAGATAGTCATCATTATAGATAGTAATCATTATTCCCACAGGGGTAAACTGACATGTTGCTATTACTTATATTGCTCTAGTTACCATCTGCATTTCTGTGTACCTAGCTGTAAGACAATCTTCCAAGGCCACATACTGTCTCCATGGAAGTCACCAGGAATTCATGCAATGAAGCCTTTCAAAATTCACATGGAATGCAAAATTATCATTCTCTCAAAAGAGATTTTATTCTAAAGTTATCTAAAAATTGATTTTTTACACCTGTCCTTAAATTTCTTACCTGGATGCTCCCAGAAAATGTGAAAGAGGGTATCATTGCCTTGATCTGATATGGCAATTCTTGTGCTCCAAAGAATTGTTGAACCCTGTCATCTACCTTTATTTTGCTGTAATTAGAGTGGAGCACCGGGGACAGTGCTGTCATTCCAGCTTCGGCTGGAAGCCAGCAGTGAGGTCTCTCCCTGCAGTTAGAAGCCTGAAGCCGGGGGCTGCTGGATGTCTTTTATACCTATTAAAGTTAATGGTTGTTGAGAGTACTGTACTCTGACAGTGGAAAATATTTCTCACACAATGAATCACGCTAAAACGTGCCAGTGGCTTCCAGTCCTGTTCTCAGGAAATCGCAAAGGTGAAACGGAAAGAAGGAAGAATTACAGCAGCAACAAAACGAGGCAGATTTGTATTCATGCACAGATGTGGACCTAGCTATGGATAAGGGGCAAAATTCCTCCCCCTTTTATATCAATATTAATTTTGTCATTGAACACAATTTAATTAAGATTTAATTCTAGCAACAAAATAAAATGGACCCACTTCACCCTCAGCTGAACCGAAATGCACTGCAATAACGCAGCATAAATCCAATGGCACTACAGTAGAAGGCTACTTAAGTAGTTTTGATTTATGGAATGATGTTTGATTAATAAAAAACAGTGCTTAAAATTGACTGATAGGTTTGTGATCTGTTTTCAAGCCACAGACTTTGGAAGACAAGTATGTTCACTGTCAAATATATTTCCAGACTTCATTCAGGCAGTTTTGCTACTGCACGGTCTACCTTTTAAGTCTCACTTAAACTATTACAAAAGAAGTGGACAAATGAATGCATATTCCAGTTCTGCATAACTGTAATTCTTTACTTCCCTTCATATAAACCTGGAGTAACTACTAAAATGTCCCTGTGTTCTCAATATAATGGCGCTGCAGTCGCAAGCCGGGCTGAGGGAGCACCCTGCCCGTGCTCTGCCTCCCAAGAGCGTCACTGTGTGGGTGGTGACGCACGGTTATTAAGGATAATTTCAGAAAATCTTTTGCATGACACAAGCTCACGTTCTGACAATGTGATTTGTTTTCCTCGTTATTAACTCTCCTAAATTGGTTTTAACTAGCACAGAGGAAGGGACAATGTGCTAGCATTTGATGCTTCGTGTACTGCCAGGTTTGCACTGGCTCCTACCAGGCCCCTTTTTTGCCCCATTTTTTTCTTTCTAACTCTCATTTTCCCTGCAGGACCTCTGACACCCTGAGCTAGGACTCTGCAAACAAAAGGGAGAAGTTCTCTCCCTTATAGCACTCATTATCCACCACCTAAAGGACATTTTTCTCTGAAAGGAAATGTGTTTTTTCTGGAAAACGCCATCTTACAAAATAAGCTCCAGAATTTGAAACTTGACAGACAAATCAGAGAGTGTGGAAATCATTACAGAGGTGGACAATCTTCTGCCACTGAACCAAGCATCCTCTTTGCCTTGACAACCATCGCAGGAAGAAGATAAACTCCCACTATGAAAGGGAACTTGGATGTTGCACAATTACCAGTATGAAAGTTGCGGTTTATAATCCCCAAATAGCTGTTTTCTGCTGAAATGTGACATTGTGAAAAAGGTCATGCAAAGAGAGCACTGCTGGGTTTGACTGCTGGGAAAGTCCAAAAGGAAAGTGTGAACAACAGAGAGGAACGCAGAGAGCTGCAGGGCGATGCAGCCCGGTGTCCCTGGCCACCACGGAGCTGGCATCAACTCTCCTGTAATCCATCTGAAAAGCAGTATATATTAACAAACGTGGAGCTCAACACATTATTTCACTCCTAGGATCTAAGATAAGATGTTGAGACCAAACTAGGCACCTCTACGCTCGCTTTGCCATCTGGAAATACACTAAGTGCAAAGAAGTTCTTTTCTGAGCTGTGGAGTTACTCTGAAATGGCTGCCCCCGAGGCACAAAGCCTAGAAAGGAGCTCCAGAAGGAAAAGCAACTTTCAAAAATACTGTCTGAAAAAGCCAAACTATTTTTACCTATGCAAAAGGTCAATCAGTTGGCTGAAACAACAGGATTGATTCATTACAAGAAGGAACAGCAGCAAAAATCTGCAAGACTGATTTTATCTTAATGCTGGTGAAGTACCAATAGGTACAGAGGTGTTAAAATCACAGAGCTATCTATCTAAAGTGGTCCTCTCTACCATAATACTCTTATATTGCTTTCTAAATTGGTTCCAAGGGTCATTTTAATTTGAGGTTGAATCATACCAGAGATGCAGTTTGTCTTGAAAGCAAAACACAAAACTACAGGAGGGCAAGCAAAGTGTCAGGCCAGCTGTGAAAGCCATAGTTACTTCCCGAACCAAATCCATATCTGTTAGCAAAGAATTGTTACGGTAAATCAGGGCGTTGAGAATGGAAAGCAAGTTCTGTGTCTTAGAGACCTATTCACCCCATGTTGAATATTCTATTTTAGATCTTATTTATTTGGGAGGTGTGCCCACATGTCACTGTACAAAAGAGGGGAATAACTACTAATAAGAGTGAACACAAAATATTTCCTAAAGTTAGTTTGTCTTCAGGTGCAAACTCTGAGCAATAACTATGTGTGTGTGTGTGTGTGTATATATATTATATCTCAACAGCTTAGTAAGAGTGGACAGTTCGCTAGCACTTTCAACTGGAGAAGCACATTTTACACATCTGAAGTAGAAATAATCTAAATTTGCTGTATCCTGGCACATTAAAGACAACTGCAATGAGTTATATTGAAATGAATAGGAGCAGGTTCAGATTGGCAGTTAACCAGTGTGCAACACTGGTCATTTCAATTTCCACAGAAAGAAAAATTAAATTGCAAATTTTCAGCTTACATGCAATATGTTTTGCCAAATATAGCTCATGTCCTGTTCAAATACTAGTAATTTTATGTTCCTGCACCAGCTGTGCTATTGAAAAATGCCAGCTGTTTATTCTGGGTGTACAAACTCATAGAATTTTTTAAAATCATTTTTTATTAACAATATTTTGCTGTAGTCAGTTAAATTTTTCAGCAGTTTACACTATGTGCTTTTTACATAATTACCATTAATCCTCTGCTATTTAGGTATGTATCAAGATACAGATATTTCCTACAAAGGATGTGTATACATTTTTAAGAGACTGTCAAAAGTATCCCCTATTCAGAAAAAGAGAAAAGAGTTAAAAGAGGTTTTTAATGTTATTTGACCAATTAAAACTAATCTCTTGGTAGTGCATACCAGAACACTCCTCGTATCTATGGTTCCCTGTTTATGAATAGCTGTCTCCAAACAAGCTATAAATATGTCACACCTTTAATTGCAGTTCACTGCTTTTCAGACTATTCATTTTGCCTTGCAGTGCCTATCTGGTTTGATAACTAACAAAAACAATGGATGGACTTTCTAGATGGATATGCTAGACAAAAGCATATTTTATTTGTTAAATACAATTCATTTGGGAGATTACTTGTAATTCATTTGAAGACTGAAGTTCAGAAAGCTGCTTATTAAAATCTCTTTAAATTTTAACTTATTATTAAGTGAAATGAAGGAAAACTTCAACACAATTTTTGTAGAATTTGCTAAAGTGAAATGAAGCCTTTCTCTGATGTCCCGGGCAAACGCTGCTTCCATTTCAGCTTGTCTAAGAACAGGCAGAATAAAAAAGTGTAGATTTGATGTCTACCCTCTTTTATGTTTTTTCTAACTTCACTCCTGGTCACTGGCAGCTTGAAAGCTTCCAGATTGCCAATGAACTTGCAACTATTTAACTTGCAGACTTAGGAATTAACAGTCCAGACATGCCCCAAAGCTTCACATGGGCAAAATACATAATTATAAGCACATATGCAAAAGCTTCACATGGGCAAAATACATAATTATAAGCACACCTTTTTAAGGGGAGTTACCCAAACCAGCAGAGCTAAGGTGATGACGCCAGGGTAAAATGGAATTTGATTTTTAGAGCTTATGAAGCAATAAGTATCTCTGTATCTCACAGGGACATTTGTTCTCTCGTTACTCCAGAGTCATGATAGCAATTTACCAGTGAACACTTGCAGTCTGTACCTGAATCCAGTGCTGCAAACAACAGGGAACTAGAAAATCTGATATAAAAAAGGACAGATATACCTACATTTCTGTGCTGGATGGCACCAGAGCAGTATGGATCACAAGGGACAGTGCAGAGTGACAGCTCCTGGGTCTGTGTGGGGCTGTGCATGACTCCCACAAGGGACAGGTGAGGTGCTATGTAAATATTTGCAAGTGGGAATATTTTTTCTTTCAGTCAGAGAATGTTCTTTGATACTCAAACATTCTGCTACAGGGAAGTTTCCCTGCAAAAGACCACCTAAGCTGGAGCAGCTCCCATCCAGGCCAACAGAAAGAGACGCTTGTTGGCTTCGGCGGCCTCGTGCGTAGGGAGCAAACAGCTCCTCTGCACTTTCTACTACAAAGTCAACCACTTCCTCCGCAGCGAGAGCCAGCTGCGTCATTCGGAACGTATCCTTTGGGTATAATAGTTCATGGTGTACGGTAGCACCGGGGAATAAAGCCGAAAACCAAAACAACAAAATGTATAAATAGATAAGATCTCTCTGCAGAGAACCTGGGTTTCTTCCTGCCGCCCTGCCTCGCCACAGCACAGCGCTGCAATGAGCTTATGTAAGTCCTGGGCTCTTATCTGCTCTCAAAGACATGTTGAAAATGCAAAACACAGCTCAAAGACTTTATGTGCATACACACTACAAAAAGCCAGGTTGTACAAACGTCAGAAAATTAGTCTAGTGTTTTGCTGTAGAGTTCAATGAAGGAAAAAGAAACAACAAACAGAAAACTAGGTTTAGTGTAAAAACCTCAGTTTCAAAGAAGCTCTCAAATTGTATCAACACTTCCCCTCCAGCCACCCCACGGCCTCCTGCCACCCACGGGAAACCTCAGCAGGCTCTGGGTCACCCTCGGGCTGCGGAAGAGGTTGCAGCAGCGGCGGCAGCCCCACGGCTGCTCCGCTCCCCAGGTCGGGGTATTCAGCATCGTGCAAACAGGGCTGGCAGCCAGCGCACTAATTTGGTGCAGTTTGGAGAAACTTGATCTTCCCTTAGTTTATTGGTTTCTTTTTCAACAAACTTGTTACTTCTCATACAAATAAGTAACTCAGGAAGAAGTACATAGGCCTCATGCAACTAGTTAAAAAAGTAAATAAATAAACAGAGTTTATTCTCCAGTAGACTGCACTAAGGCCATCATGTGCCCACTCTCTCATCGTGATTCCCAAGCCAACCACTATTATCCCGACAAGTCACACCACAAAACTGCCACACGAACCCAACTGACTTTATAAAGAAGCTGCAGTCCAGATAGTGCAGTAAAATATAGTAGACACTGCACTGGTCTTGCAAATTATATTTAAATAATGCCAAGAGAAAAACAAATCAAAACCAACACTATGATTGTAATTTATTTCTCTAAATTTAAATTGCAAAATCAGCATGTACTATTTTAAAGAATGCAAGATGTTTAAAGTGAGATCTTCAACAAAGCTCAATACCAAAGAGACCTTGGTGTTGCAGCTTCATGTAGGGAAAGGAAAGATGCAAGATGAGGCATTCAAAGCTGCTGGATGACACCACTGTGTTTCCATGCCATCTTCCCATGGATCTTAGTGACGGTACAACTACAGAGTCTGGGGAGCATGACGGATTTACTGTTTTATTTTCATATTCTTTCAGTAATTCCTAGCAAACAAACACACAATGAGCATCAGCGCGGAAGGCAGAAGCGAGTCTTCCACAAGAGCAAGCAGTGTGCTTAATTCAATTTAATCCATGGAGGGTCAGAGCTCTTCTTTCACAGCTCAGAGCCTGCCAACTGCCCGGTTCCTTCCGAGCCGCTGAGAACAAACAAACAAAAAATTGTCCCATGGCACCAGAATAAAAAAAGCGTGGAAGAGAGGAACTGAAGTCAGAGCTTCAGTCTTGAATTTTTCTTTTTAAGTTCTTCCTGCATCATCTACCTACAGCACCTTAATGAAGCCCCAGGGAATTTCGCATACATGAAATGTGTGTTAAAGAATTCCCTCGGAATGATACAAAATTGGCAGCGGTGGCTCTTATATCAGTCCTTCACCTCCCTCAATGATTTCACATATAATATATGTTGGGGAGCAAGAGGATGATTCTGTGGCACTGATGGCCTCTTGGTGGCCTCCTAAGCCCGGTTATGAAACCTCCAGGCTGTCCTGGCAGCTCCCAGACCCGCTGAGAGCAGCTGGCTCCTCGCGGGTCCCTTGGCTTTGTGCTAGGGACAAGCAGGGCAGGGAGCAGAGTTCTCTGCACTGCCTCAATTCAATAACACTTTCTCAGAAAGACCACACTCTTTTTCTTCCATTAGCCATAACCTGCGCCACAGAGTCACGACACATACAAAGATGCTCTTCTACAGCCAGATGCCCTAGCTTCAAACATGAGGTTTCATATTTACCTTCTGCTATTCTAGTGCTTTACCTCAAAGCCTCGACAACCCGAACACCCCACGAGGGTTTGCACGTCGCATGGAGAACCAGAGTGACGAAAGGTTCATCTATAGGACCAAATGCCTACCAAGGCTCACAACTCAGATTTTTTTTTTTATTCTTTTGATCCATGGAAGTAAAAGGATATCTCAGTATTTCATTACACAAGGATGGTAAGTTGACAAAACTTGTGCTCATTTTCCATTTACCTTTAAAGATAAGCAGCCAACAGGCTGAAATACTACCCTATTTTGGCCATTCTTTTTTTTTTTTTTTAGTATTATTATTTTGTTTCCTAGAGTGAGATTCACAGCCCCAAAAGACCAACCTCTACAGAATGGGCCCTTTAGTCTTTGCAGCCGTGCCACAGGCAGAAGCAATGGTGCTTCGCGCACTGCAGCCCCCGTTCCGCACGGCCAGGCACGAGGGGACACGGTCTCTGCGGCTCCGGCGCCCGCAGTGCTGTCCCCATGAGCACCGAGGCACTGGCTGCAGTGCCAAACTGCTGAGGACACTCGCTAGCTCATCCACTGTCCCCTTAGTGCCCCCCGCCTGACTTCTCTCCTTGCAATGACATCAGAAAATGTCATTAATAAGTGAATTCCTGGGTGTCTTACACCATTAAGTTACCATCAGATACTGATTTCAAAAATCCCTTTATATATGTCACAACTGGCTTGTGAAAAATAAAAGAAAAGCAGGATTAAGGATAAACCTAGTAAATGCACTGAGAGAGGTTTTAGTTTCATTCTGTGATAGTTGTGGTTAGAATGCAAAAAAAATGCAGTATAGGGAACAAACATCTTTGTACCAGCACCATTTGTACCAGTATTCACATAGATATTTTTCCAACCTTAGTAACAAATTATGCTGTTTTCTTTTCTTTTAATCCTGATTTTAAAATAAAAGGGTTGCAACACTCCAACTTTTTAAAGCGAGCAGCAATAAAAATTTAAAATAAGCATGCATGTGTAAAAACATAAACACATGCAGACTAACAATAATCATTTTCTTCTCTCCCACGGATGGTTTCAGATGTAAAAGAAACCCCACAGCTCAGATCATATTTTGTTCTGCAGCAGTTACCCAATTTTGTTCCTTTCTCCATGGAGTGCATTTGGGAAAGGGGGACAATGTGGCAGTTACTTTACTCATAGCTGTGACTAAGAAGTGTAACTCTTCAGTAAAAGTACACTCTAGAACAGAGATAACTCCTTAATTAGGACTGTCTCTTAATTAAGTCTCCTAATTCACATCTCCTGAAGTGGTAGAACTTTGCACAAATAGAGAGAGAACTGCCGGTGGCAATTAGCTGAGCTGCAGCTTAGCCCCTCGAGGATGGATCCACACCTTGGACGCCCAGAACTGCTCTGCAGAGCTCTAGGGAGAGCCAGCACAACCATGGCCTTCTCCAGCTTCTAAAGAACGTCGGAGATTTCAGCCATAAGGCTGATGGCACATGCTTTGCTCCATGAAAGAGACGGCCTGCATTAACACCAGCCCTGTCCTGTACTGTCCCATAGAAGGATAATTAGGAGAAAGAAAACAAACAGCAATTTTAGTAATTTCCACTCAAGTTCCACACAATAGTAAATAATATACCATATTTATATAAAAAAAACAGTTACAGTGATTACCGAAGATTAAGAACAAATCCTCTTGCAGCTCATTAAGTTTTACTTCTTGTATCACTTCATCTTAGATTGTTTCTAACACCCACGCTAACTCTTTTCTAAATAACCCAGGTGGAGATAAGCAAGTGTAATTCTGCCCTCAAAAGTGTGCCTACACTCTTAGGGCCTCTTGAAAATTATTTTATGAATCTAAGACAATGCAACTCGTAGCTGGATCAATGTAACTATTCCCAGCTCCTACTGATTTGTATCTGATTTGAGATTCACTTAATAAATCACTACACTGACAATAATTCCAATGAAGACATTTTAGTGAATATTTTGTGTATTTTAGTAGCTGTACTGTTTATATTGCTAGCAATGATGTTGATACTGTAGTAGGTCATTGCCAGCAAAGTAGAACAAAAGTTTATGTTACCACTAACTATTTATTTTACCACTGACATAGCACACTGGGTAAATAATAGCAATATTTCTCTGTTAACAATTGTTTTTAAAATTTATGCCATCAACAATGGTAATACAAAATGAACATCTTAATTTTGTGGATGAAAAGACAACTGTCTGAAGAATAAACAGAGAAAGTAACAGATTACCTATTGCTAGGGTTGCTTAATAACTTCTACCATGAGTTTTCCTGTTAGTAACCACTCTGCTAAATGTTAGTTGTTTGGATCTTTTACTGATAGGTGTCTATTTAGGCACAGAAAACAGCAACCAAAATGCCTCAAAAATAGCCCTGTTCTGTGTAAGAATAATGCCAATAACTCGCCAAAACCCTCAGTCTTTTCAGTATCTTAGAAATAAATGCAGTATTTTTTTCCTTTGGAAAGCTCCAGTGCTTAGAGCAGCCTAAAGAGAGGACTTGAGATTTGACAGCACGTAGTCTTTGCATAAATAGGGATCTTTTGCGGTTCACATAAAAATCTATTCATATTTAGCCTCTTGGCTAAATATAGTCTTTAAATATAAGCCTTTGCAAATACAGTTCCATATTGTCAACAGAAGCTTGTTAGAGCTTTCCAGCTAAATTATCAAAATATTATGCTCCTACTGCACGCTCTCAAGCCTCTCACAGGTCCTAGTATATATAGAATATATATACTATATATATTCCTTATTTGTTATCACACTTCTGTTGCTTATTCTCTTCTATCATGTGTCATCCTGCACTATTTTATCCATTTTCCTCCATGGGCACCAGTGCAGAAGTCTGCACTGTTCCAGGCAGGTGCTCGCGTGAGGCCACATGGCAGCATATTTGTTCCTCAGGATTGTTTTAGAAAAAGAATCTAAGGTAACTACAAACAAAAACTGTTTTGAAGAAATCTTATCAAGATTGCAAAGGAAGTCACTCGTGAGTTAGGGAAAAAGGCAGGATGAGGATGGCCTGTGAAATATTAATATATTTGAGTGTATAAGCACTACACTACAGTAAAATAATTAGGTGCTGCTTCTCTCACTTGGGAGGGTAGTTACACACTTGTAGAGGTGATTTTACATGGGTCTTCTGTTCCATTTGCAGGAGAGCTCAAAAACAGTGGGAAAGGATAACTGTGCCATTTGAACACTATGGATATTGGAGAATCCACATCAGTGAATATCCTTCTGGCATCACCAGCACAACTGTATCCAGAAGAAGAATGGGAAGATGAGGAAATTAAGAAGATTCACTACAGTTAAGTGAGTTACCTTCAGTTAGGGTAATGACATAGTGAAGAAATGGATATTCTCTTTTTCTCTTGGCAGAGATCTAGGCAATATGAGGCAAACGGATTTACCAAATTGTTTATAAGAAATGCTAACTGTGTGGTCCTCATTCTCTGGGTACCCTATTAGACACAGGAGGTCTGATTTGCAGAAACACTAGACATTTAGTGTCAGTCAGTGAGAACAGTGCTTTGAATAGACTATGCAGTTCCAAACTGAAAAATCAGGTTCCCAGAATTAAACATGTAAAATTAGTGAATGTTTTCAATATCAACATCTCAATACAGATGTTCATCATTGAGAATGTAGAGCAAAAATTGTTCATCTAACAAGAGTGTAATGAAAATAAATTAATGAGTGCTTTGTAAAGCATTCAGATATCTTAGTGATAAGCATCATTCAAAAGCATGATAGAGAGCGGTTCCTGCTTGAAAGATGGATGACAAGTTACTGGAAAAAGACAGAAAAATAATAATATAGTGAAAAAGCACTGATTACTTGAAGACCATCCAACACTTCCAGAAATCACTTTTATGGAAAATATATTCACAAAGCAGACAAAATAAAATCATATGGACAACTCTAATTTGGACTGTCCATCTTCCAAGTGCTTGTCCTTGTAGCCTTAATAATGATTTTCAACCAGTCTATGTTGATAACAGGCTACCGAAATCTTTGTGGATTGGTTATAAATCAAGCGGGCATGAAGTGACAGTTTGCAGATGTACTTTTTCTGCTTTTGCTGTAGTTGCTCTCCAGATAAATCAAAGCCTTCAGCTTTCAACTTCCAACTTTTGGATATGTATGTATATTCATATATTAGAAATGAGCATTAGTATTTTGACTCTGTGGTACTTTTTCCTTGAAAACAAGAGATTAATTCATACTGTAGGGTAAGCAACTGCAAAACTTCATTTTTTAAATTGAAGAAGCAGCAAAATTACTTTTGAAAGCTTCTTGCTTCAAGGCTGAAAGCCTTTGTACAATACTTCACCCAGGAGTGATATTTTCAGCTGTAATGGAGGGGTTTGTAATGGTAAGGCTGACAGGCCCATAATTATGGAAGCAATAGCGGGCACCGCTATAATAATATATCAGATAGGCAGGCTACTTAAACACGATATGAGGCATCAGATGTTAGTGTCTATCCTCATTAAAGCAGCACTTAAAAATTCCTTTAACCTCCATGACTCAAACTATTAATTTGATGTTCAGAAGGACATACACACTGGTGGCAATACTTGCAATGAATACATCCCCTTAGTACTTTAAACTGAATTGGTGGATTGTCCTAAATTTTTAGTCAATAGAAACATGCATGTAACACCACCAATAAATCAGTAGCATGATTATGGCATATACAATATATTCTGGTTATTTCTATAAAGCATAATCTTCTAAAATTTCATTCAAAAGTTGCGCTGTATAAATACTTCTGAATTAACTTCTAATTATGCACTCTATTTCACAGTTCCAGCACATTCACTCCTCTTTCCTTTCTTGCACTAAACTGCTAAAAAACAATAGTGAAGGGTGAACTTACCTTTCCTGCATCTAGCCAGAGAAAATACATCTCTCTTTATCTACACATATATAGAGAGGGGCTTCCTAAAACAAGCCCTTCTTCAAAGCATAACAAATGTCACCACTGCATATGTGTTATGTCCTGTACAAATCCAGGTAGATAGTTCAGACTGAGTAAAGGAAATAAGAAATGTTAGTTCCACAGAAGGTTGCCTTACTGGAAATAGGATCGATCGTGTTTTTGATGACTGGTAGAGAAAGAAAAAAACTCTGAACAGAAAGTACTTCTGGAATAGAACTATTTTGAGCAATACTCTGTTTAAACATAGGGACACCCTCACTCTGTCACTCACACAAATGTGATTTGCATGTTTTGATAGTTCAGATTTCTGCTGCAGACTACAGCAATGCCTTATTGCTGAAAGAATGATTCAGAAGATTATTATATTTGCTTATTTTCCCCTTACTGCCAGTGAAGGCTTCCAGCTACCATCTAACCAAAGTTCAGCCACCACAGATGGCATCATCAGTAAAACAAAAAGGTCTAAATGTCTACTCTTACAATTCCTATTTTAATGTGGAGTACAGCCAAGGCAGTTAGAATCCCTGCATTTGTGGTCATGGGATGCTTTAATTTTTTACCAAGAAACAGATTTTAGGATTTTATACTAACTAATTATTCCAGGGTTAATAAGAAGAATTTCTTCTGGCTAGAGACTCTTTTGAAGAAGATGAGGCAGCAAAGTAACAAGTAACAGAAAGGAGATATACATTATGGTTTGTCAAGCCAGGCTAATCTCACATGGAAATCTATTGACCAGAGATAAAACTGCTGTTCAAATGCTATAATATTGCTATCAGCAGTTGATTATGCACTTTTGTTTTTCCTGATCTTGCTGATCTTTTTCCTGATCTTCTAAGCACTATACCCAACCAATATACCTCCTGGCTAAGCGTAAAAGATGGAAATTTGTCAGAGAAAGTTTTGCAGATTTATACATGGTTTTACATGACTACAAGCTTTTATAATCTACAGAAATAATGCTTCCCTTAGCAAATTTATTTTGCAGTTAGTGTCTCCTTACTCCACAAATACCTATCCTAATTATTATTCTTAACATAATTGGTCTCAACTTTCTGTTGCTGTATGGCAGACTGATTTAATGTATTATTACAAATTGACGCAACTATTGAGGAAATTATTTAATTAGAAATTCACACACCTCCGTCAATATCTTCATTTTGCTGCTCGCAAATAAATTACTAGCCTTTCTTCCACTTTCCTAAAAGCCAAGGGGGCTGCACAGAGTGCAATTCAGTACAGTATTTGTCTGGTATTTCACATACAGCTCTTTATTCAATGAGTTCTCTTAGGAACATATTTTTGCATTTTTAATAGGAGGAAAACTCCCACTAACTTCACTGTGAATTGAACTGGGCTTGAAAAGGGCACTAATCTTGCTTATCAGCATACTATAGGAATGCTATCAATTAATTAAAGTATATCAAATGCTTGGCTCTAGACAGTGTACATGGTGTGCTTTTCACTTACTGATTTACAGTCAGTGGGAGGAGGTAATAGCAACAGCAAAGGAACAAATCAAATTTAAACATGAACATAGAAATTTCTTTCTTCAATATTGCCGATTCTGTGTGCATTGGGCATGCAGAAGGAGTGTGCTGATGAAATGTCAGCAGAACAATGTTTGCTACTGGCAACAGCAAAATCTAGTAAACGAACGAAATATGCCTCATAACACAGTACCCTATTAGTTTAAATGATAGGCATCCTGCAAGAACTAATAGCTAAAATAAAGCAAATGTTGTTACTTCATTTCAGAGCAAAAATGGACAGAAGAGTTCCTAGCTCCAAATGGAAAGTAAAGAACATGATATACTGCCAGCCAGTCCTTGGCAAAACAACTTATAATATAATGTGGAAATACTGTTGCATACCAGTAATAAACACCGCTTGCCAAAAATATTCACAAAAACCCTGCAATCTTAATTGTTATCATTACTGCTACCTTTCTGATTCTCTTCAAGAAGCAATCCCCCAACAGTCAATGATTTCCATAAATAAACACAAAAGAAGTAACCAAAAATCCTGTTAATATGCAACAAACTAGGTAGACAGACTAAAATAAATAATTAAATACATACATACATAAAAATAAAAACTCAGCTTGATGTCACAATTAATTCCATATAATGTGTTGGCATTACATTCATACATTCATCAGTTAGGACAGCCGTTGCATTAAATTGCTTTTTCACGTGCTATCATTAAATCAATACGTGGAAGAGAATAAAAGAGAAGAAAAAAAGAAAGAGAGTATGGGGGTGACCCATGTGACTGAAGCAAAGAAAGGAAAATTCCTAAAGAGCACAGCACGAACACATAAATAAATCTGATACATAGGGAAAGTTAACATAGCTTTAGTGAGGACATGCATTACATTTGTCACTGTTCTGAAGCAGTTAAGAGGCACATAGACAACAGATCTCGCTGATAGGAGCTATTTCAATTTCAAAAGCCTATATTTCAGGGTCATTCCCCAGACCTTCCAGAAGAAACTGAGTTGCCATGAGGTAAGGAGAAGGATCCTAACGTGGAAAAATCCTTGTCTAAAATATCCAATACAAAGGTAAAATAGACAGCTATTTTTTACAGCCAGAGAGAGGACACCAGTGAATCTCAGAAGAATTTGTGCTGGGTCTTAAAGTGTTCAATGGAGTCATTAATGATGGTCAGATACATTAATGATGGTAGGATATTCATCCACAGCTTATTAAAAAACTCCCCAATGAACAATCCATAAAAGAACAAGCGGTAACTTGAACCCAACAGGCAGGGAAAGCTACATTTCAGTAATTAACCTCCTACAACAATGATTTAAAAGAAGGAGTGGGAGGCATATTGTAGAGAGCACAAAGGGAAAAGGAGAGAAGATACAGAAGGGATGATTGTGATTGCAACAAATACTTGAAACTCTTGATTAGTGAAAAGCTAAGTCACACTGATCAAGCTGAGAGTGGACAGCTGGAACATTAGCTTAAATTTTCATAGTCCGAATTCTCCACTGGGACACACTGCTGCGTGAGAGAGAGAAGAATTCAGTGATGAGAACTTGGACTTCTCCATGGTCTTCTACGAATCTAACCCGTGTTTTTCCACTATTTAGTCCACATTGTGCAGCATTGGTTCTGCTTATGAAAGCAGATAAATGTATTACTCAGAACATAAGACCTAAGAGTGCAATAACAAAAAAGCATCTCCAAAGATCTACTGAGGGGAAAAAGACCTACCCACATTACCAGTGCATGGTTTCAGAGGAATAAGGAGAGCATTTTCACCTTCACTCCTGGGCTAGCTACTTGTTCACATTCTTGGGAAAATACAATACACACTACAGCACCAGCACCCATCTTACCTTAAGGTAATGATTAATTTTTAAAGTCAGGGAGAGTCTGCCTGAAATAGATCCGATGCTGGGATGTTAGAATTGCTTTATGTCACACACAAGTCTTAGCATTTTCATGACAGTAACTCCCTAATGTGAACTCCTCTAGTTTATTCATCAGTTTGCTTCATTACAGAGATAAGCTGAATGACTGGTTTTCAGTAAGAAGCAGTTCATAAACCAGTTTATTCTAGGTTGAGTTTATCACAAAATGCTAAAGATTTTACAGGAGGAACAACTCCTGTAACAGCAACTCATTACTTCAATTCTTTAATTTCATGAGTATAGATGCAAAATAGATAGTGAATAATAATTGACATTTGAAGACTTAAGAAAAGAGTTTCTAACTAGTATCAGGATGCAGGCAGGGGAAATGGTCAAAAAAAAAGTCCATTGAAACTTCCCATCTATTTAATTTTGAAAAAAAATATTTCCCTTTCCCTATTTTCTGGAATATTGTAAGTAGATACAGCACACTAGTTTCTTATGGAAAGAACACAATGTACCAAATTTTCAGCTAATTTACTGACTTTGACTTCGCATGAAAAGCTGGCTGTGTCTCTGAACTTGTATGCATGGAGACCTGATGTATGCAAATTGTCTGCATGTGCAAATCAGCTGGGCAATGAATTTTTTGTTATGCACAGGAATGGAGTGAAGAAGTCTTTTTGCTTTGAAAGCTATTTGAAAGGTGTCAGAAGTGCAAAAGAAAAATAAGGGTTTGCAAAACAAGAAAGTCAATAATGCAGCCCAACTGCTCCATAATTATTTTTATGGCAATGCATATATAATGACAGTTAAAATCTCAAGTTTGATAGCAAACATTCATTTAGATTTGTGGATCTGCAAAATATATATATATATATTCAATATTTATCATTTTCTGCATCAAATTTACTACTTCATTTGACCAAAAATGGCTTGCAGACTCAATTTTCTTTTTGTTAACTCACTGTTCTAGCCAAAGATTTGGATCAGCTGCAGTGCTGAATTTTCTTTTTCTTTCCTTACAATTAAATATGCATGAATACTTCAAAGACTAACGCTCACTGCTTGCTTACTGTTACATGGAAGTTTGTGAGTGGCCTTAGGGAATGTCCTCAGCTTTTCTGTAACAATAAAGTCACTCAACTGCTACCTATATGCTAAGCCTGGAAAGGTAATGTTGATAACCTAATTTGCAAGTCTAACTTCTGAAATTGTTGAAGGTGGGAAAGTGCTATAAACAAAGATTTTAAGAGAAACCAGGAAAGGAATGCAATAGGTAGAAGCTTGAAAAAGGGTTTAAGGAACTCCTTGCAAAGCTTTAAGACAAACTTTCAGTCTTGTGCACACAGGAAATGATACTGGTTTTAATAATATTACCATTTCAAGCCAATGTAAACCAATTTAAAACCAAAATATGATAAATCATATACCCTCCAAAACCACTTGGATTTTTTTTTTGGCTCTGTTTAATCCATTGCTTAAAATGCAAAAGGAATAATGTCCATCTGCTTCCTTCCTCTTTCTCTGCAAAATTTGCAATGTCCAAATGACTGATGAGACCTTAGCCCACGCTCAAGGCCCTGTCCCTCTCCCGCGCCCTGCGCACGCCGTGGAGCTGTCAGTGACAGTGCCCGGGCGCTCCAGCACCTGTGGCCTCTGCAGTGACAAGTTTCAGTTGATCAACTTTTTACTAAATCAGTTCCAAAATATTCAGCTTAAAAGTGGCAGGGTGGAGGCACATATTCATCACAAAATATCTGTGCACTAAATGCAGTACAGAAATTAACGTTTCTAAACTTAACTTGGTGAAAGTATTATAGTATTTGAAGCCTCAAAATATAAACGAGGAACAGCAAGTACTTTTAAGTTCAATCATGACCGCATGAATCAAACACAAGAGAGATACTTCTGGGCCCTCTGGATTTCCACAGTTTCCACTGCTGTGAAAAAATGAAAAGAAACCTGTGGCTGATTACAACAGGAACTCTATCATCAAAGCCAACTGAACAAGCAGAAATCACTACAATAGCCTTAAATACTCGTATTGGGAAGGAACTTTAAATTTTTACAGTAAAAATTAACTAATTTTCTTGCTTACAACCAAACTATGAACAACATTTAAAAAATGTAAATACTACAAAATAGGGGTTAATCTATGGTCTACGTGTTCTTCTTAACTGACATACATTCTAGTAGCATATGGGGAAATTGCACAGGGTTCATGCTCCTCTGTGTGTGCTGGCTTTAAAGTCGATGAAATTCAAACCAGAACCTGAGCAAGTGGAGCCTGCAGGGAAGAACACCAAGACAACAAAAGAGCGACGAGTTAGGAAGGACAAATGCTAGGGGGAAAGAGGGAAACCGAAATCTGCAGAAAGAAGAAACTTGGGCATTCTCTTTGGGATTCTCTTTGAGAAGATTTATTCTGCTCAGACACTCACCGAAATAACACCTAGTTAGCAACAAAAGTGTTTTTAATCCAAATTAATTTAATCAAAAGCCATTCTTACAGTTGCAAAAGGTTGACTTTCGAACCGTTTTGCCTTTGTAGGATGAGTTGATACAGCTAGGAAATGTAGTTATAAAACTTACCCCAACCCAAGCTCCTGGAGCAGAGGCTCAGTTCATTAGGGAGGGCAACTGAATGGAAGTAAGAGATGGGATGAAGTCAGAGGGCTAAAATGAAGGAATGATATGGAACAGCAATCACTGCTCCTCAAATGCTTTTAAGGAATTAGAGCTTTGTGCAGGCTATGGTCCCCATGAGGATGAAATACAGACCCCCCTGCACCAGAACAGCTCCTTTTCTGCCCCATAAGAACCCTTGCTTTCTGAAGTGGATTGTACTGATATTGCTTCGATAGTGCAGATCACTCCAATTCTGATCCACTAAGACAAATTGGAATGTCTGAAAAGTTCTTAGGAAAAAGGCAGGGCCAGAGGTATCCACATTTCACTTGTATTATGCTCATTGCAGGATATAATAAAAACATAACCACCTGTTACACTTACTTAAGTGGGAGTAACTATTTCCAATTATAGCATTTACTATCCACCCTCAAGTATGACAAGTAACACCATGGTAACATAAACACAGCGGTGGCTGCTTGAGAAAGTTAAATTATAAATAGCAATGTATAGCCTATGAGGTCCTGGAAATAAACCAACTAATCCATAGGTATTTGTTACTATGACATAACATTTCCACTGAAACTTCGCTTGCCTCATCGCAGACCCACTCATGATAGATTTAGAAGTTTGCCATCGTTTGACTCTGAGTGAATTCATGTTCAGACATGAAAAAAAGCAGAAAAGGTGCAGGAAAAAAAAAGCTATAGCAAAAACAGTAAAAAAAAAAAAAAAAAAAAAAAAAAAGAATTATAAATTAATGTATTGGGCTATCTTATGCTTCCAATGAAGTTAATGGAAAAAATTTTATATCCCAAATGCATAAAAATGAATTCCCTTACTATAGAGAAACATGTTTTTATACTGAATCATCCCCGAAAAAAACATACCATGGGCTTAACTGAATAGCAAATAGTTTACAAACACAAACAAACTTCGCAATCCCCTGAAACATTCAAGAGATTTCGGAACTCTGTGCTCTCCTTAGCCCCTGTCTGGGTATAAAATCGGGAGGTTTAAGCCTCAGATTAGTAGTTAGAGGGGCTGAACTATCAGTTGTTTTAGTCTGTTCCGTATTCCTTGCAAGGCTGAGGCTGAGCAGCAGCAGCAGCACCGTGTTGTTGTGCGCAGCAGATTCCTGCCAGCTGGCCGAACACTGTGGGCCTTGGCGAGGCTGCCTTATTTGGGAGCAGGACCAAGGACCAGAAATGGGAGAAAGAAAAGAGGATCGGAGATTCTGCAAAGTGAGGATGGCAACTGGAGAGAAAAATGTAGAACTGCAGAATTCTGTAGGTAATTGTTTTAATCTAGGTAAGTGCAAAGGGAGTATCACAGCTTTGACTGAGGTCTTAATCTAACTGTGTAAAAACGTGTTTCAGGTTGAGCAAGCCAATGGAATTATTTCAGATTTACACTGTGCAACTAAAATGAATGTAATTCCTGGCATTTTTACCCTGAAAATGTGATGTTTTGTCAGATGTAGTTGGTGAAATCTGGGCATCTCTGACATCAGTGAAGTGAGTCTCTTTGATATCACCATGGTCTAAATTCCACTGAGAGCTTCTCTATTCACACAGTGAAGCAAAAGAAAAGCCGATCCACTGAAGTGCAAGTATTGTTTCAAGTCTATATGAGAAACGAAGTAGTCTGGTTACTTAGGACTGTAATCATCTATTCATTTCATATATTTCATTTGGCTTATGTCAAGTGATTGTACACTGAATTGACTAAAGAGTATTTTTTAAAGTTCAGCTAATTTGCACTTTCAAAGAAAACCTAACAAAATAAGAAGATAAATGAGTAAATTTATGAAGCATATTTCACAAGATTAGATTATACATTCTAGGACCCTCTATTAAATGAGTTTTTAAGCACATATCCATGCCCCACATTGACAGTGACCAGGAAAAAATCCAGCTTGGAATGTATAATAACTTCATGCTTAACAACAGAATTATCATTGCCTTTTATCTTCCTGAAGAATACAAATTTTTGTTCACAGTGGACTACGGTTATGTTGGTAGCGTTTCAAGAACGATGGCGATACTAACACAGAAATCTTTTTCTTTGTTTTGGAATAATTTTGTATAGAATGAGAACAAAAAGCTCCAAGCATGTTCAACGATTAGTTGTGTTTCTCTCTGTCATCAGTGCATGATAATTAATCAAGCAATTGAGCAACGGTATGTGTTATTCTGGAGTGTCATTATCATGTAATTATTTTACCATGCATTGCGGTAACATTTTTACTGAAAAAAAAAAAAGATCATTAATTATGCAAGACATTAAGCCTAATGTGACACTTAGAGTGATGTAACGGAAATTAAAGCACTCCCAGCACACTCACAGAAAACAATTCCCAGAGGCTCTACATATTCCTAAATCACTTTGGCAAGACTTGTCTGAGAACAGATGCCTGCTAACTCCTAAATACCGACCACGAGCTTTTTGGACACCACATGAACAAGTCTTTTATAAACCAAATCCACAAACATTTTTGCATGTGCTTCAGGACACTGGACTACTTGTGCTCAAAAATAAGGTATGTATTCAAGGATTCAAAATCGGCCAAGCACTTTTAACAAATATTGGAAAGAAAAAAAAAATGAACTGAAAAGGAGATACACAAAATGGAGGTTAGACTAACAGCACTATATATATATATATATATATATATATATATATATATATACACACACACACATATGAATCAAGTTCATGTCTATTTTCCCCCACCTATCAACTGCAAATCCACCCACTAACCCAACTTGAAATCTAAATTATCTTTTTTTTCCCCACTGTTTTTAAAACTAAGTAATCCTGGAGAGCACCTTTCTCCTTGCTTTCTAGACATATGTAGGCATTTATAATTTCACATAAAGGCACGCATAATACACCTCCACACTAATAACCAGGCTCAAGTTCTTAAGGCTGCAATGAAGAGTTATCACAGCAAAGGTGTGTCAAATGCCAGAGTTTGTTTCATTTTGAGATCAAGGTAGCAAGTTAGTCACGACAGATGCTCTATGAACCACAGAAGACCAGGATGAAGTACAGGAAAGTTGCAATCATTTAAACAAATTTTAATTAATTTAAAAATGATAAATAAGCTTCCCGTGATCGAGCATACAAAGCATTATTCCTCATCCACAATCAAATAATACATTTTAACAATTATTTTGCATGTGTAGATAATTTATCCTCATTCTGACAGCATTTAATGGATGCTTGAGTAAAAGCTGTGTGTTTTTAGTTACCAGGCATGCAGGATGGAGGGCCTGCATGCACCACAGCATCCACAACTGACTCAGTTCTACAAGGACAGCCTGGGGAACATATTTGTCAGCCCACTAGTCACAAAAAAGAATATGGTGAATGAATCATCGCTGTATGCTATGGATCTGCCACTACCTGCCTCGCTGATCATCTAGACAATCTTCTGATCCAAAGAACATGATCTCTAACAGATATTAACTGTAAAAATGCCTAATTATACAATCTGAATTAAGGAAAATATAATTTTTCACTTTTTCTAGCTATTACACAACTATTTCCCTTCCTACAACTTAAAGAGTGTAATACATTCTAAGGACTACAAATTACCTAATATTTTTCACATGCAATGATGAAAAAATCTCATAAAAATGGGTAGAACTTATAGGATTTCTAACCTTACAGTTAGAGAGATTAGGAAATTAAACAGATTGGACTAAAGGGCACTTCATTTGCCCATACTAAAGGTATCACATTCAAGATGCTAATGCAGGCATCTATATTGATGATTAGGAACAAAAGAGATCTCATTTTCAAAAGTGCTGACCATGTAGAGTTCCCATCAGCTCTTACAAAAATTCCATGCACTCAGCACTTTGAACTTCAACCCTGGAATTACAAAACTTTGAAGAGAAAGCACAAAGTTTTAAAAGGCAGTATTGATATTCTGTGTTTTTCTCTCCTTGTTCTTTAGTTTCCAAACCTACATTGTGGTTTTAACAATGACAAACACACTTCATGGAATTCTTCATAAATATAGAAATCTGCAGAGTGCTTTAGTTAAAAAATACCATAAAGTACTGCCAAGTTGCATTTTCTTTTATAAGAAATGCAAGACCGGACTCTACATTTTGCCAGCAAAGTCTCCTCAATTAAATGTGCCACATTATTTGATGTACATAAACAGTGAAGAAAACACACACCGTCAAGAAGAGAGAAATATATGTTTAAAGTCTGAGTTTCTTAGGTAACAGTTAAGTCTTTTCCTTTTAAAGTCTTTTTTATAAGGTACTTTTTCAATTTAATTTACTCTGAAGCTTTCAGGACAAAGGTTTTCTTGTTTCTTTCACAGAGCTGTATTGAAATGTGCAAACAGGAGTGCAGTAGAGAAGTGGCTATTTCTGGTCTTTTGCAGACCAGCACAGTTCAGATTCGCATCTGTTCTCTTGTATAGTTCTATAGGTGACTTGACTGTGCCTGACATAGGGAGGTCAAGCATACAGCATGGCATTTGTTTTTTTCCCCAGCATTAAAAGAGTTCTTACTTTCAACAGAGTGCTCTGACATGCATCGAAAGAAAAAGAAAAAGCTGTTCTTCTTTGGCACTAAAAGTTAACTTCTTGTCCCTTCTTTAACCTGCTTTATCTGTTATATAGTTACAACAATTCTTCCCAGGCTGTAAGCTTGAAGGTCGGTTTGAGGTCACGCTGTAGCCAAGACCTTGTGATGTGAGCAGACGTGACTGCCCACAGAGGATCAGATCTGTTCGCTACAGTCGTGCACAATGACTTCTTTTGAAGAGTAAAAAGATGTTCATATTGGAGTAAGGAGAGTTTCTAAATCAGTAATTAACTTTGACTATTCCTCAGATAAATGCAGCAGTACTTTCATATCATTAAATACAAAAAGAAGGTAAAGAAATTGGTATGTACCCAGAAAGAATGATGAACTAGAGCAAAATATATATATATATATTTCTCATAGCACTTTAATATCTTTCAAAAGAATTTGTGTAAGATAATGGATGCATTACAGCTGTTCCATAATTTAACTTAAATTGCACAATAAACCTTTGTTTTTGCTGGATATCTTCAGTCCAAAACTGCCAGATTAACTTCTTCTAGACAAGTCACGTTCATAACACAGCCAAATTATTTTTTAATGTAGAAGTAATTAAAAGTGACCCAAATTTGAAGAGACAACTTCACCTAACATTTACTTGCAGCCCTCTTGCTTGCAGCCAACATACTGCTTTTTTGAATACTCCTTATTTTTACATAGTCCTGAAAATATGTTTTTGTTGCATTAAAACTCAAGGGGAAAACTTGTTTATGAATTGCAGCTGGGCTAAATTGTGGAGACATCCTAAACAACTACAGCAATAGATTTTTACTTGCTTTATGTTCTACTGAAAAGAAATGGCCTTTTGTAGTTTATAAGGTCTCAGAGTGTTAAGAAAAGGAGTGAATTTGTACCCTCACCTCTTAAAAGCACCACGGGTTTAGGCAAGGAACAGCTACATTCTGGCTTAATTTGCAGTTCTTATTCTATTTAAAAGTTAACACAGGATTTCATTTCTCCAATTATTTTATAAGTAATCAGGTAGCTAACAACATTGCATTGGAAATAGCCCTAAAGAATTGTTCGTAGAAAAATAAGTTTAATAAAACTTGAATTTGAATAAAAGATATAGTTTGGTTCCACAGGAACTCTTGGAATGCGTTACCTTTGCTGGAGCTTACGGACAAGGAACAAAGATGCTCCTCTGCCTCATATCCTATCTCGAAGTAAATAATATTTAGTTGTGTTGACAGCACACAATGTTTGGTTGTATATAAGTGCTTTATTTGGGAGAAAACAGTAGGCCTCCAAATTGACAGTTATAGAATAATATTTTAATATTTTAGCATCTTATCAAATAAGGGATTAATTAAATTATGTCCCAAGAAGATGACCTGGAGTAGCTAATGAAAAACAGCTATGTAGAATCTCCTGTCTACAACAATGGCAATCTCCTCAAAGTACTGTGACCGCAATGTCCTAACAATCAATAACAAAATGCTTGAAAGTTGACTCAAATTCTAAAATAAAGTATTTTGAGGGTGAAATTCCACATTCCACAGTCTAAATAAACCACTGTCAGCTTCAAAAGACCTGTTTAAGGACAGAATTACTGACAGTACAGCCACTGACACTGAAGTCCCAGCCTTGAAATAATGTTGATGTTACAAGGACATATATCATTTCTGAGCCTTCTCTTGACAAAAATTAATGTCTTAATATAAGGCAAAGTAGTACTAGTTGCTGTACTGCTTCTTACATATTATGTAAATGCAAATTAATGAGACTTCTAATTCTACATTTTAATGCATGTTTTTTTCTAAATAATACATAAAATTTGACCATACAAGATCAGATGTAGGTGCTTTATGGACATAGCTAACACTCAGTTTTGCCTTGTGTGCCTGATTATTTCCACAGAAATGGCATAGCAAAGCACTTTTCTTTGGAGACAACAGTACACTGCAGACTGAGGATGAAATTCTTTCTCATTCATGTTGTCAGGCTCCTATGTATGAATAACAGCAAGTCAACATTGATAAAGAAAACTGCTGAAGGAAATGCTTTTGTATGGATACAAAAAGTGCACAGGCCCAAAGCCAAAACTTTCAAAAAGCAGAAAAAAAAAAAGAGTTGTAGAAGTCTGAATAAGGACAGGAGCTCAAGAAGGAAAGCCAAGAAGTTGTGTAAGAAAGAAAAACTGCGCCCATCTTTCAAATATTTGCTAAAGCCTACTGCCTCAGAGATGTTTAGGTGCCTAAATCCCAGTAATGTCCATAGGAGCTAGACACCTACCCACCCTGATAGTTGTGTAATCCTCATCTTCTTATGCTACAGGGACACCAAGAATATCATGCATTATGGGCAGCTACTGTGCAACTAAAGGTGAAATATTGTAATAACACCTTCAGATACTATAGGAAACATCACAAGGTGAACAAGTGAGAAACACAGCACAGAACATTTTCAATCCATAAATAATATAAAAAGTAAAATGTCTGATAATTTCAATATTTTGATTTAGTTCATTTTATAGTTAAGAATGAAGCTCAAACTGAAGATCAGGCATGTTCTAGGTCCATCACTTAGGCATCTGAGGTGCAACTCTTGCATTAAATAATGGATGATTCAACATCAGAAAAGATACAGTGTGCATGAGCATATTCATAAATTCTGTAAAAATTCTAGAAGACAAAAAACTGGAAACCTCTTCTGCCTCGCCATGTGTCAGTGACCCCTGCTTGGGGGGATTTTGAGTTTTTCTCTCTTTAAAGATGTTGCTTAAATCTGTGTTTTTCCAGGATAAGTCAAACCAGCTCCCTTCTGATGACATGATGAACTATTATTAACTAAGTGTGGTAGTCTGAGGACATTAGGAATTACCTTGGATAAAATGTTTACATTAGGATAACAGAATAAGTAGAATGAAAAGAATCATACACAATATCACAGTATGTTTTACAACTTACTTGGAAAAACACAATAATTAAAACCTATGAATATTCACCTAAGGGTATGTGGTGGTTTTAAGTCTTGCCAGATGAAACAGTTTCACAAACTGGTTAAAAACAAACTTTGGCAGTTTAAAATCTCATTTTAGAAAAGCTGTTAGTTTGCCAGTTCTGAAGATATAAACAGACCTTCAAAGTGATGATTGTGCCCTACTACATGCACAGTATGAGCACTCCATGCACATTAAGAAAGAAAAAGGGGCAAAAGAAGCGCCGTGTGCAGCAAAACACTATCCGTAAGCACTTAGACAAAGCCATGCAAATTCATTCTCGCGGTAGAGGTGTTTTGTGGCAGTCCTGGGGACGGGGCAGGCGCCACACGCAGCAGAAGTGTCACCGTCCTCGGGAGAGCTGGCGGGAGGGGGCAGAGCCGGGGGTCCCAGCCCGGTGCATCCCTCCCACCAACCCCCCCGCTCCGCGGGGCAGGGCGCCCCCTGGCGGCCCCGGTTGGGGGGGGACTCCGGGAAGGGGCACCCCGACCACCGAGCAACCCCCGGGGTCCAACGGGGAGAAGAGAAACTCCCGTCTCGCCCACGAGGCGCGACGCGGCCCGAGGCGGAGGGCAGGCGGGAGGGTGGCCGCTGCCCGTCCCTCCCCGCGGCGTCGGGCCCCTCCAGCCTCCGCGAAGAACAAGAGCCCGGAGCGTCCGAGCTCTAAGACACCAACGCAGAGAGCAGCGCCCCATTTGCCCGCACCCGCAGGCCTCGGGCTCTCTATTGCACCTATGAATATGCGTTATTAATATGCACAAGTAATGAGGCAGCACGTGTGTTAGAGGCGAGGATCACTATGGTGTTTGTTTAAAGCACAAAACAAGACGATGCTCTCAGTTAAGAATCATGTTGGGAACCCAGAGTTGAGAATCTGACAAAGAGCAGTCTGACTTGCAAGCATTTCTTCAGAGGACAAAAAAAGTTTTACTGGTAAATTACCACCTACCTGCCCTGCCTGTATTGGTGTTTAAATCGCGTTTAATTGGTGACAATATGTTAAGCACAGACGAACATATATTTAGAGTCTGGGGTTTGGACAATTGCTTTATCAAAGACAAGGTTTAAGCACAAAGCACCACCTTCCCCCCAGGCTTACGATTATTTTTAAAAGTCTCATTGCAAGATCTTTACAGTACTTGAATGACACTTGTCTCTTGATACATTCCCCCTCGCTCCTGCAGGATTCCCTCATTCTGCAGTAAAAATGTGTCTCCCAACCAAACACAAGGACCAAGTTTCTCACACAAAGAAAGAAAAACACCCAGCAAAACAAGCACCGGCAGAGCTTGCCCTCCCTCGGGCTATCGCTGCAAGGCTACTTACCTCTTCCACCGTGAGCGGCATGCAGATCCGGTACTCCTTCATGAGCATATTCCTGCTGCCTCGGCGCGGACCAGCCAGCTGCGGGAGAAAAAGTGCTTATTTCTGCACGGCGGCCACGGCGGAAACCGGTCACCGGAGCGAATAGCGGAGCCTCTTCTTTCCTTGCGCGCTTGACAACGTGTCCCCGGGAGAGCAGCGCGAGCATCCAGGAGGGCTGGCCCAGGCGCGGAGCCGGCGCGGCCGCTCCTTCCCTCTGGCTCTTCCTCCCTCAGCGCCCGGGCGGGATTCGCGCACGGACGCGCAGCTCCGAGGAGCTCCCCAGCCCCGAGGATATCGGCCCAGGCGGAGGCGTCCGCGGGAAGCGCAGCGCGCGGCGGCCTCTCGCAGCTCCCTCAGGACGTGCCTAGAGCGACGAGAAGGACAAATGAGCCCAAAAGGGCAATTTCAGCAGCAGCAGCGGGAGCCCATCGCGGCGGGAGGGGATGCCCAGACAAAGGCTGCGCGCCGGGCCCGGGCCCCCGCGCCGCCCCCGGGGCGATGCTAACGGGGAGGCGCCGGGATGAGCGCGGAGCCGCCGGGATGAGCGGCCGCCCCGCAGCCCCGCGCCTTACCGGGCACGAGGAGCCTCCGCCGGGGGCGCATTCCCGGCGCGGAGCGGAGCGCGCACGGCCGAGACACGGGCACAGGATGTGGAGGCCTCACCCATTTCCCCTTCGGCCAGTGCCGCGTTATCAGCCAGCAGATTTTGCAATACAAATAAAAGTGTTTTTTCTACCAGCGGCTCCTTTCCAAGCAGCACATGGAAACTTCAGGAAAAAAAAAAAAAAAAAAAAAAACGGGCGCCTCAATTCAAATTAAAGCATGAAGCCAGAACCATTTTAGGCGGTTTTTTTTTTTTTTTTTTTTTTTTTTTTGCTACTCAGTTGGCAATTTATGCTAAGTCCTTTTTTTTTAATACAGATGTATTTTATTTTATTTTTTAGAGGACCTTAAGCATTATTAAGGCACTACCTAATACACACAGGAACCTGATTCTAAAGAAACTGGGCTGTTATATAACCCCAGGTGTATCACACAATTGTTGTATTGCCGTTTCTTCCTTCTACCCAGTTACTATAAAACATGCATTTCTGAGAAGCACTGCGCGAGTTACATGGACATGTAAAGCACTGCACAGCTAAAGACAGAAATATGCAGATGGGTTAAATCTAACTTTGCAGGAACCGAAGTGATGTACTGTATCTGGGATGGTTACACGAGAATTTGGGTGTAAAATGAGGTATGTGTTTCATAACAGAAAAAGAACAAAACCCCTCAGATTTTCATTGGCTCTGAATCTACATTTCAGAGCTGTGTCGATAATTTTAGCGCAGAGAGAACACAGTGCCATCTCCTGGAGATAACTACAGGCACTTCCTAAGGGAGCGAGGAAACAGGCTGCAGCTGGTCCCGATGTTTCTGCCAGACCTGGCTGCCTAAATTTTGTTTTTTTATTTTCAGTGAGTTGTCAGAAAGTATTACTCTTACCTTTGCAACATGCTGTCTATGATCAGTTGTAAAAATCAGACTTTTTTCACTTTTGACCTAAGAAAAACAAAGTCATACATTAAATTATGCTGAACACTAAGTCCAGATAGACAAGTGTGAGAAAAATGTCACCTCATAAGAGATAGGAAAAATAAATCAAACTACTTTGGTTTTTTTTTACAGATATTTCACTGATGATTTTTGAATAAAGAATTTAGTTTACTGGAATCATTCAAGAATTCCACCTTGCAGGCAAATGTTGCATCCGCTGCTTTCAGAATAGTCAGAGAGGTAAAGGCAGGTAACAGTTGCATCACGCATTAACGCTTTTCCTCTTTCACTCACTGTCTGAACCAAAACTACTATATATGGAAGTCTCTTCAATCATACTCATATGTGGCTTTTACCTTGCTGAAAGCTGTAATTCTCTTGTCATTTACTGTAAAATCATACTAACATTAGAGCAATGATGCAAAAGACTTTTTACAGTTTAAAAGAGTTTGTAAAGGGTTACCCTGCAAGTACACATAAATTCTGTGATTTCCACATTTTCAACACATAGATCTGTGAATGACTAAAAAGTGGATTAAGGATAAGGGATAAAATCTATTCTTACATTTTTTAAGTCAAATTAGGTGTCCTTGCTTGAGCAGGAGGGTTGGACTAGATGATCTCTAGAGGTCCCTTCCAACCTCAACAATTCTGTGATTCTGTGAAATTGAGTTCAAACAGGAAGTTATTCAAAACCGTTCACCACGTGCTGTAGCTGTATTTGTCACATTCAGGTTTTGCTATTTATGCAGCCATAAAGTAGCAGTCAAAATGCAGTTTTGTAGCTGTAGCTGTATTTGTCACATTCAGATTTTGCTATTTACACAGTCATAAAGTAGCAGTCAAAATGTAGTTTTGTAACTTATTTTTTCCTGGTCGCCTTACACTACCATCCAAGGTTACATGGTACTCACTGATCAGTGGAACTGTTTGCTTGCGAACATCACACCTGTGAAATTCCTCCGTCAGTGAAAGCTACCTAATATGTGAAATTCCCCTTGTTTTGGAAGGGGCAGAAAGGGGAAGATCAGATCACAGGGCAGTGTTGTATCAAAATGCTCATACAAAGTATCTAATACACTGATGATGCAGCACTGCCTAGGCCCAGGTCCTAGAGCCATCTCCCCACCTTCCTCCCTGCGGCTGCATTGGGGACCGTGTGTGACCCCGGCTGCAATGTGAGGTGCATTACGCCCCACTCTAGGGCTGCAGTGCGAGGTTGATTAGCTGCCCCACTCCAGAGCCCCATGTCTTCACCCTGTGGGAGCTCTCTTGAGGCCACCCTGAGGTGCCACCCACACCTTTGTCTCAAAAAGAGGGGAAATGCCCTTAGGATCCTTCTACCGACCCACTGCCGTCCCACCGCACAGCCATGCCTGCACCTCAAGGTGCTCAAAACCCTGGTGGGTGGGTGAGCTCGGCACCCGCTGAGCTGTGGGGCCGGGGCTCCAAACCTCGTGCTGCCAATGCGCTACCGTGACGAGGCCGGAGCCCACCGCACAACCACGGGAAGGGGCCTGTTTGAACCCTCAGCCTCGCTCCCTTGCACCGAGAAGCAGCTAAGAACGGGGTTGGGACCCTTGACAGCGAAGCCACCGCGCCAGGGGAACACGAACAGCCGCTTTGCTGCCCGGGGGGACAGGGAAAAGCGGGACTTCGTACACGTTGCGGAGCCGGAGCCGAGCTCGGGCCGCCTGCACGCGACCCCGGCCCCCCCAGCAAGGCCCCGCCACCGGCCCGAGCGCCCCCCGTCCCGACGGCGGCCGGGCGGGGTCAATCACCTCAGCGGCGCCGCCCGGGGCCGCCTCCCTCCTCCCTCCTTCCCGCCCACCGGC
>JAWLRI010000424.1:3507311-3520508 GCA_034781795.1 Crypturellus tataupa
GGGGGCGGCGGCTTTGGGCTCGGTTTGACCGGGAAGGGGCCGTGGGGGAGACACCTGCCCCGGCGCGAGGGTCCCCGGCGCCCCCGGCCGCTCCCCGCCTCAGGCGGGCGCGTGGGGGCAACTGCCACCTGCGTGGCCGTGGGTGGCAGAGGGCAGCGGCAGCTCTTGGCACCCGGCGCCGAGCGGCCCTCAGGACTGCAGGGCTTGAGCCGCTGGTGTTGAGCCAACATCCTTGGCTGGGTGTGCGCACGCACTCGCAGCACATGAGCTCACCCTGTGGAAAATAAAACCCCCAAACACAAGGAAAACCAGTCAGCCAACCGACCAACTTCCTCCCCCCCGCCCCAGAAAGGTCCGGATTTGCTGCTCTTCTTGGTTTTGCTGCTCTTCTCTGTCCTGCTGGGATACTTTCTGGCCCCTTCCAGGCTGAGGGCGCAACCTGGATCCGAGTGTCTCACAGAGCAAGATGTATTATGCAGCGTAAGGGAAAATTCTGAAAGCAGCACCTTTATTTTAGGTAATTTGCAGCTTGTGCTGTAGCAATGCAAGTGCTTGGAAAGGTGGCTCTTACATTGTATGTCGTGGGCACAGTTCTGGGTAGGTATGGAAGCCACAGGTGTGTTTCAACGCAATGTAATGTGTGAATTCTGTGCTAGTAAAAGCACAGGGTTGATGAGCCATTTTATACATTTTAAAGGAATTTCAGCGGGAAAAGTGGATAAAAGTTGAAATAGTTTTTCAGCCAAGGTACATCGAGCGCTTATCTCTGCTCGCCTAAAGCTTTACTTTGATTAGGAGGGAAATCTGTCTTACATCAAGTTTTGTGAGCGTAAGCTGACCAAACCTGTGAGAAACTTGCTAGGTTTCTTGTTTGAGATGGGCATTTTTTAGTGCGTGTTGGCTAAAAATGGAACTGGTGCCGTCATCTCTCTCTCTCTCTCTCTCTCTCTTTTTTTTTTTTTTTTTTAAGGAACATTTTAATTTCTAAGTACATATTTCACTTTTTCTTTTTCTTATATGAGGGTCAAAGTTGTTTTCAACATAAGCTGAATTGATTTTTTTCACTCATGGTATTAATTTTTTCTCTATCGTATTAGGAAGGAAGACTTCAAGAAGTAATTGAAAACCTTCTGTCTTTGGAAAAACAAACACGAACAGTAAGTTGAGTGTAATGAGCAACATATGGTTGTACATAGTTGAATGTAATGAGCAAGTAGGCTGCAATGTCCTGCATGCAGCCTTGTTCCACAAAGTTAAAGCAACAGAGGAATTTGGGGTGTCACTTCTTTTCTCCTTTGTTGTGCTTTTCTTTAAAAAGAAAATCAGCGAGGCTGTGTGTACTGTTCTGCGTTTTTTTTTTTTCCCCCTCCTTTTCTTATAATAGAAGTGTGAACAGTAGAGGACTGCAGGTTGCTTATTCCATCACACACATGCTCTTTTTTACAGGCATCTGACATGGTTTCCACGTCCCGTATCTTAGTTGCAATAGTGAAAATGTGTTACGAAGCTAAAGACTGGGATGCTCTTAATGAAAATATAATTCTTCTGTCAAAGAGAAGAAGTCAGTTAAAACAGGTGAATATAAATCTTTTAAAATATAAGATTGTATTTGGAACTGTATTATGTAACTGGACTACCCACTATTTGTAAGGACTTTTCTGACTGAATATATTGTAACTAGATTCTATTCATGTTTTTGGTGTACATATGAAAGCCAGTGATGAAACTGATGCTTAGAATTAATCTCTCAACCTCATGTGTGAGCTCCATGTGGTCCATTTTGTGATTCTTGGCAATACAGCTGTGACTGTTCTGCTTTCACTGCGTACCTACATTTTAAGGTAGCAGTTCATCTTTTTACTGCTCAGTAGTCTGCATTGGAGACATAAGTAAACAGGAGAAAACTAAGTATGACGTGTGCAATGAACAGAGTTGTTGCATTTTATTGTTATGAGGTAAGGGATGTAGTTTTGAAGGCAGGATTGCTTTGCCTACTTTTAGGTTAGCTGCTTTTTAGTGTGCAGAAACACTAGGAACTTGTATACAAATAGAATGCAGTTTAGTGCTCTCAGTTGTGCATACTCTACCTGAAGAGACATATTGTTTCACTGACTTATCTTGAAGAAAGACTTCTTCTAAAAATTAACTGATCTGAACAATATTATATTCTTTATACTTGACATTTTTTATTTCTGTGACTGTGTATTTTAGGAACATCTGGTTGTCTTGCTTTATTTCTCAGTGGAAAATAACTATCTCTAGATAGATATATTGGAGGCTTTTTGTAATTGGCTCTGTGTATTTTGTATTAGGGGGGCTAGTTTGTAAAATGAATCTTTAAACTAGTTTTCTAAAGTGTATGCTTCATAATATTTCTATAATTTGTCAGTGTTGCTACCAGAAGAATATATTCCAATACCCATGCTTGCCTCTGAAGAATAATAACTTAGTAGTAGTACCTGCTTAAGGATTTTCAGAGATGAAAAAGTTTCAGGCAGAAATACTTCTTCCTCTGCCTTCTCTTCCTGAAGCAGGTGTCCTAAAGAGAAAGGCTAATGCCCACACTTAAGAGACAATGTTCACTAGGTTGATCCTGTAGCAAACTGTTGAGATTTCACTAGTGTATGTTAAAGCTGTGTTGATTTGTCAGAAAAGAGGTGCTGCTTTTCAAGGAAGAACTGTGTTAAATGAACTTTAAATATCATTGGAATGACTGAGAAGAAAGAATATCATCAAATTTGGCCATCAGCTGCTAGCATTTTGAATGGTTTTAAGAAGCCAGAGTGATTAGGTGTATCTTGCGTGCTTTCTTGAGATAAGTCTCTAATTTGACATAAACTTATTCAGTATTTATCCCTGAATTTTATAATTCCAATATGGTAATATAAAAATACAGTATATTTTTCTGTTCTGTTATTATACTAGGCAGTTGCTAAAATGGTCCAGCAGTGCTGCACTTATGTTGAAGAAATCACAGATCTACCAGTCAAACTCCGCTTAATTGATACGTTGCGTATGGTTACAGAAGGAAAAGTAAGATTTTGTTTTAAGACTGAATGTCTAAAAGGTAGAATAAAAATGTCCACCTTCTTTAAAAGTGTAGTTTTCTAACATTATCTCTTTAATCTTGTTCAAATAAGAGCAAAAGTATATTTTTAAGTGGAAAAGCAAAACATGTATTTTTTTTTAAAGCAAGAAATATTTTTTCATGAGTAAGGAACTTGCTGAGACTTTTAGAATATTTAATTGGTGTATATATTTGAAAATATTATTGCTGTACTTGATACTTTTGAGAATTCTAGACTGCCATTATTTTCCACTTTAAAAGGGATGAAGAGAGTAATAATACTCAGCACATACTCGTCTTCTGAACAGTAGACTAATTCAGACATTGTTTGGTCCAAATATTCCACAGTGTCAACTATCCCTTTATGGATATACATGGGTTTAATTGGTTGTGTGTAAAATAAAGATATTAAAAATATATTGTAGTAGGGTCTTAGTCTTTAAGAGTTTTTGCACTTTTTAGAATATTTTAGTGTTTAATCTACTCCTGATTTTTAGATATATGTAGAAATTGAACGTGCTCGCCTGACAAAGACACTTGCAACAATAAAAGAACAGAATGGCGAAGTGAAAGAGGCTGCCTCTATTTTGCAAGAATTGCAGGTAACATGCCATGTAGCTTAAAATTGCTTTGGCAATAAAAATTATTTTTAATTACTCTTAAATTATTGTGTGTGGGTTCAGAATTTGGTCAGGTATGTCTGCAGAAATGTCTGAAATGAGATTATGTGCTATTAGTGAAAATGTAATTCAGTTCTAACTGCTTTTGCTATTGTCATGGTTAAGTAGCATAGATTTTAGCCCTTTTAGAAAATAAATTTAAGTTCTCCAGGTAGTGCAGAGAATTTACTCTTAGACGATACTTCTGGCACAAGTGGGGGCTATTATTCAAAATAAAAGAATCTTTTTTTTTTTTTTTTTTTTTACTTGCTCTACAATAATCACTTTCTCTGTTTCTGATTTCTGGTCCTACTTCGTGCATAGTTAAGACATGTTAGATATTAAATAGAGTATTTAATAATGCATTTCTCTATACTCAAGGGGCTTTGATGGTGTTAAATTGTTCAATTCTCATTTTAGGTGGAAACCTATGGTTCAATGGAGAAAAAGGAACGTGTAGAATTTATTTTGGAACAGATGAGACTCTGTTTAGCTGTAAAAGACTATATTCGGACTCAAATTATCAGCAAAAAAATTAATACCAAATTTTTCCAAGAAGAAAACACAGAGGTAAGCACTATTGGATTCTTTTTTCCCTATTTTGATGTGATGTGCCCCTCTTTTGGTTCAGGTGTATTTGAATTCTTGGGGTTTTCTTTGGAGGGGGTGGAATGGGGAGTGGAATCCAGTTGCATTTTATTATTTCATTTGCACAATTCATAGAGTAGTGTTAATTTTACTGTTTCTTGCTGTTTCAGAAGCTAAAATTAAAGTACTACAATTTAATGATACAGCTGGATCAACATGAAGGCTCCTATCTCTCCATCTGTAAGCACTACAGAGCCATTTATGATACTCCTTGTATCCAGGCTGAAAGTGAAAAGTGGCAGCAGGTAGAAAAAACAAACTAAACTGTCTGTATTTTCATGACACAAATAATATTTTCATTACCAGGTTACTTTACAGCAGATTAATTAGCTTGTCAGTCTGTTATTCTTAATTTAAATTTATTTCAATTTATTAACCAATCTGTTATTTGAGAACAGATATATTTGGTCTGGAAAGAGTATGACAAAAATTTTTATTGTGTTCTCTTTACAGTCTTTATAATGTTCATTTCTATTTTATGCAAGTGCAGAAATTAAAATAGCCTGTGTGATTAGACTAACTGATGCTATTGTTTATATTGTAATATAAATGCTGCATAACTTTTTGTTTATTAATGTATAGTATTTAGTATTTCAGTTAAGCTGAATCTGTTTAAAGGTATGTTTGAAAGTCCCTTTCTGTAAGATGACTGGTTTCTTAATAAGCGTGGTTTAAGCCCTTTATATTTCTAGCAAAGACTAATTGAAAAAAGCTTTATAAACTGTTTTGAACTCTTCTGTTTAATTATGGGAACAAAAAAACTTTCTCTGTTCTTAAACAGGCACTGAAGAGCGTTGTTCTGTATGTTATTCTTTCACCTTACGACAATGAACAATCTGATTTGGTACACAGAATTAGTAGTGATAAAAAGCTAGAAGAAATCCCGAAGTATAAGTAAGTGTTGTTTCTAATAAGCAATTCTCATTAAAAAAGCATCTCTCAGTATCTGTGCAAGAAATCTGATTGTCGTCTCGAATAAACAGCTCGAAACTTGATACTTTTTGAAAAATTAAGCAAAATCTTCATGTGCGTGGAAGTTATAGTAATTTGAAATAAATAGATGTGTTTTTAAGAGAAAGATGTGTTATGTACACAGTCCAACTTCAGGTCCCCTGTAATAGAGGTAAAGTATTACAGATTCTGCTAATAACGAACAACGAATACTGATAGTAATAAAGTGAAAATATATACATTTTTATTAAAAATGAGTCCTGTTAGTATAGGTTATTCAACTTTATTAAACTGTTTGCAGAGACCTCCTAAAACTATTTACCACCATGGAATTGATGCGATGGACAGCTCTAGTTGAAGAATATGGGAAAGAACTGAGAGAAGGATCCCTTGACAGTCCTGCAACTGATGTGTTTGGCTGTACAGAGGAAGGGGAAAAGAGATGGAAAGACTTAAAGAACAGAGTTGTGGAACATGTAAGTGTAGCTGGTTCTTCAGGCATCGATCATGTATTGCCTCAATTAAAAAAAAAAAAAAAAAAAAACTTTTGCCTAACATTTTTTAGTTGTAAATAGAATTATTATTTATAAGAGGAAACAAATAAAGGAAAGCAGCAGATAAGCTGCCTTTTCTGTTGTGTTATATTTTTCAACATTTTATTTATTCACTTATATTACAGATACATACTCACATATTTACCAGAAAAAAAAAAGTTGTACTCAGGTTGTGAGATTTAGTACTCGGATTTCCACAGAGCACAAACTATACATCTTGTTTTGTATGAAGTTAATAATTAGTATTTGATTTCATTACTCTAGTAGTTTCGTATGCACAGACTGTTATACCTTTTACAAGGAAAACTGTTCGACCAGATCATTTTACTACTGGTTTACATACCTTATGCTGGATTGCCATTAGAGCATGATAGTTCCTAATCTACCTTTAACATTAAATTTTATATTTTTACAGCCTGCTTCAGTTATTTTTTGCACATAACCCTCTACTCTGAACACTTTTATTCTAGAATATTAGAATAATGGCTAAATATTATACCAGAATTACAATGAAGAGAATGGCACAGCTCCTGGATCTATCTGTTGATGTAAGTGTTGCCTTGCTTATCCTTTTCTTGTAAAAGGGGGAAGGTGTAGGGAAGTACTTGTGTGGCAAAAATCTCAGTATTCATCGGAGTAACATTCTTTCTTTAAATTATTGGCGCTCTTTTAGCCTAAAAATCTCTATCTAAAAATCTCTGGATAGCTGTGATGCTGTGTGGGAGAAATTTTGATGCTTTGGTAGCTACAAATGCTGATGTCTTGACTAAGTGCTATTTGTCTTTGCAGGAATCGGAGGAGTTCCTGTCCAACTTAGTAGTTAATAAGACCATCTTTGCTAAAGTAGACAGGCTGGCAGGAATTATCAATTTTCAGAGGCCGAAGGACCCAAACAATATACTCAATGACTGGTCTCACAAGCTGAACTCGCTGATGGCTCTAGTTAATAAAACCACACACCTCATTGCCAAAGAGGAGATGATACATAACCTGCAGTAACGTGCCTCAATAATCTCAGTGCTTTTAAAGAAGGCATTAAATCTTCATAATAGAGACTATTATTACAGTGTGTATATGGTTTGTTTTCTCCCTCTCAAGCCTTCCTGGTCTAAAAATTAGAACATAATTCTTAAATTCCTATTGACAATTAAGTTTCTTTGATTATTCATTCAGTTGTAAAACGTTTTTGCTACATTGGTGGAAGAACATAATAAAACTGTATTGCCTGTGTAATAGAGTAGTCTTGTGATTTCTTTTCCCATGTATACCTTCATCTGTATGACAAATAATTCTGTGGTTATATCATTACAGGACTATGTTTTGAGGCTGTGATTGAAAGGACATACTGTAAATAAAATACAAGACTAGAGTTTTACAGTAGCTTGCACGGCGGTAACTTATTTTAATGTTATGTCAAACAACTGTTACGTTTAAACAAAATTCTAGATGTTTGTGTCCAGGACCAAGACTACTTGTGCTCTGAGATTATACATAGACTTTAGCTAAGTTGAGAAATTTAGTTGAATTTTGTCTGTTTGGTGCAGGTCATTAGTTTTCACTGTTGTCATTCCAGTTTGCAATGACTACAATAAGAATTATGCAGTTAACCTAAAATCTGCTGCTTGTCATATTTGTGTGTGTGTTCCTACTTTGTTTTTAAAAGGTAAGTAAAATAGTAGTGTGAATTGTACAGTAGGTTTAAGAATCACTGAAACTTACAATATATTTTTTTCATTTTTTAATCATTTTTAATGCTAACCATAACCAGCTATTTTGTTCAGAATTCACTAGGTAGAAAATATAATTGTAAATTGTATCATAAGATGTATGTGAGTCCTATCTCTTTAAAAGCCCACTGAGCTCGATTCAGACTAACACTTTTAGCCCAGGTAATTATCATATGAATACACAGTAAGCCATGAAACTTCAGACCCGGATTTTGAGGAGGGAAGTCTGTGAAGGGATAGGAAAAGATGCCTGAGTTCCAAGGAGCAATTTGCATTTGAAATGTAGGCTTTGGACGTAGCTTAAGGGAAACTGGGGAATGTCATTTCAGAGGAAAGTAACTTTATCAAGCTGTACCAAGCCAGCTCACTGTATTTAAGGAAAAACAGAAAGCTGAACTATCAGTGAGGGAAGGGAGAAGAAAGAGCAGGCTGTTTAGGACGCATAGAAAGCTTACTTTCCAGCTTCTTGAATTGCATTGTAATGCCAGCTGTGTGAGAGTTGTATAAAAGCTTGTCACGCGAACACTTCCGAGGCAGGAATATACTACTTATCACACAGCTAACTTCAGCATAGGCAAAACTGCGTGGCTGCCCCTAGGATAATGAACAAAGCAACTTCCTTTGGTTCTAACTTTGTTAGCAGCCAAGATAAATCTTCTGGAAACTGAGGGAAGGTATCAGAAGTGGGAACACCAGGGCATAAATGGGGTGGAAACTTGTCTCTCCCTCCTCCTCTGCAGAGAATTTTGTGAATCTCTCTCTTAGCAAATCTACTCTTTTTACCAAGATAACTCTTTTCCTCTTTTATCGTATGGAGGAATGGTTCAGTGAGTGGTTCCCTGGCTTCCACCTTGCTTCCCTTCTACATCCCTTCCTGCTGCCTTTTGTAGGGATCTAGGACATGAGCTTGTTGGAGGGACGATGTCATTTCTATCCCCTCCGTCTATAGGACTAGCGAGGGGGCAGCCATGGCTGCTTTTGGTGGTCATCTGCTTTGCATGTGCCTAAAGTTGACTTTTAATGCATCTTATCTATATGTCTGTCTTAACCTTTTATGTTTGCTGTAGTGTCAGTCATACTGATACGCATCTGCTGTAGTATCAGCCATACAGGCTTGACCTTGGTTTAAATAAAGAATTTACCTTTGCAATCTGGTGCCTTTCACCTTCTATGCAAAGTAGGGTGAAATAGATCAAAGTGAGTGAATTGGGCCAAAGCGAGGTACCCAGTGATGCACGTGTATTGGTAGTGGGATGGGTTTAGACTTGGTTATGATTCCATTGGAACTAAGGGTCTATTGTCAAATGGATTCAAAGCACCGTCTATCCTATGAACAATGAAAAGTGCAGACACCAAATTTTCAAATTTGGGTGTTGGCAGCACTCTTGTCTTGGGACAGTCTAGCTATTTCCTTGAAACTCAATTTAGAAGGATCAGAAGGCTCATTTTCATGCTCTGTATTGATACCAAAGATTGTGATCGAACAGGTTATTTTTTTTTTTTGTCCTTTTGGTTCTAAACAGGTTTTTGTGTTGACTGCATTCACCTTACTTCACCTTCATTTCAGTTCTGCAGCGCGTGGCCAGGGTGAGCTCCCACACTAACCCTAGCCTCAGAACACGATAAGCCTATCACGTAGCCTGCCCTCAATGCCAGAAGCAAGAAGCACTCAGAATTTGCCTCTCTATGTCACAGAGTTAAAAAAAAGTTTTAAAAATCTGTAGAAGTATGCACTAATCTCGAGTGAGTAGAAAAGGGGAATGTGTTCACTTAGCCTGGAGTTGTTTTTTGTTTTGTTTTTTAATTGGCAGACTCTTATTCAACCAAATGGCAACGAAAGGAGTGTATCTTGAGTCTCCTTGGAATGCCTTGCTCTCTTCAAAGTGCTGAGGGGAAAAAAACGGCAGTAAACTTGGTGCTAGTTCAGCTGAAGAATGCAGATCTGTGTCATACAAGTCCTCAATGAACAATTTAAAGGTCAACATAAAGGCATTCTGTCTTTAGGGGAAAAAAACAAAACCCCCAAAAATGCAGAGATAGAAGATCTTTGATCTTGACAATGTGGGATCAATCCATCACATTAATCTGACCTTTGTAGTGCTTGTCTCCTCACTATACCGTCACCATCCCCTTGGTGCTGTTTGCCTCCCACCGCTCTCATTTTGTGGATCAAAGGAAAAATGAACAAGCATTAGTTTGAATATCACTCACACTAGAAATTGTACATGTTTAAAGAATCCCTGTTCAAGAAACTTTATCCTTGGATAATTATGAAATAAGATTAAAGTTGAGATCATCTGTTCATTAGAGGACACTGGAGTAATTCCAGGGGAATTTTCATGCTGGAAAATGAAAACTTGCTACTCTTAAGTCTAATAATGAGACATTAATGGCTGCCTAGAAACAGTTTGCTTTATTGTTTAATAAGACTTAAGATTCCTGTTGCTATCTAACCTCATGTCTACCACGGGCTTGTTTGTGGCAGCGGGTAAACCACTTAACTTCTGTTAGCTTCCCATGATTGCTTCTTCTGAGGGAGTTCAGAGAGAGAGAGGGGAAAAAAAAGTCCAGTGTGCTAAGACAATAAAAACAGGGCTTCTGTTGTGCAGAAAAGAAAAAAAAGGAAGAAAAAAATCCAGCGTACGAGGACAATAAAAACATCACTTCTGTTATTGCAATCAGCCTGGAGCGTCTACTGAGAGAGGCCTCCTGTTGCTTCGCTTCTCAGAGGTGAAAACTACTGAGGGATGTTGGGCTGTGGGACAGGGAGGCTCTTCTGTGCTGCGTGTAGAATAACGTGCTCGTTGCTTTTGCAGGTTAATTGTAGCAGTGTTTATTGTGAGGTAAGATGTCAAGAGTGGAGCTGATTGGAAATGGGGAGTTCTGTTTGGAATTCAAGAAACAGGAGCGAGCTTTATCACCAAATGGAAAGCGAGTTTTCTAAATTTCCTTTGGAAGCAAAAGCCTAGAGAGAAAGAAAAAAAAGGAGCAGTGTGAGTTTGAAATAATTAAACGTTTTGTTTTGAAAGTGTAGAAACCAAACTAAAGCTGTGTGCAGCTCATGGGCGAGCCAGGACTCTAGGGTGTTTTGGCTCCCGGCTCTCCATTAGCCCTGCAGCAAGCCAGGGTTTCGGAGCTCCCAACTCTCCCAGAATCTGTGCCACACCTTTCCAAGCTGCTCAGATCTCAGCTTCGTGGCAGGGAGCCTAGTAGCCCTGAGTGGCCTGAGGTTTTTAAACTCCTGCTTTTTGGCAAGGATCCTAGATTCTCCGGGGACCTTGGCATGTCTTCTAGCTTCACGAGAGAGGGAGAAGCCCTGTGAACAGTCAAGATTTACAGGATCCTAATTTAGGGGTAGGGAGCCTGGATGTCTTGATGCCTTTTGTGCAGGACTTGCTCGAAGTTGCAGTGCTTGGGAGGTTGGGTTGTCTTCATTTCCAGCAGGAAACTGAAGTTTTCATAACTGAAAAGATTTTGGAATTAAAAAATGTATATAATTGAACTTGGTCAGACTGCTGCATTGATTAGTGGGTTCTGCTTGTTTGTTTGATTTTATCTTAGCAGCATAATTATATCTTAGGAATATTACCTTTGGAGTTTGGAGGAGTGGAGTCCTGTCCAGTCTCATGACACAGAGCAGAGACTGGTTGTTTCTATCCCTATCTTGTGCCTCCCCGTTGTGACTTTGGCATTTCTTGCGCTTGCAACATTATCCTGTTGCTTTCCTACCAAAGGACTCTATGTGACCAGATGTTCCTGGTCTGCTCATGCAGAAGAAATGCAAGGACTGTATCTTGCAACATAAAACTCAAGGGAAAAAAAAAACATACTCCCAAACCTAGCATTGTGAGCGCCCCTCCTGATAGGAAATCCCATTTGTGAGCAGAGCACAGGGGGATTCTAGGAGCTTAGGAAGTCTGGACAATTCCAAAAATGCAAACAAGTAGTTGACAGAAAATGCATCTGTTCTGTGCCTAGTCCCTGTTTCTCAACGCAGGCTCTAGAGTTGTGAATGGAGGGTTTGACTGCAGAGACACGAAACCGAAAAGGGAGCTGCCACAATGGGTGGTAATACACATCAAGGCCAGAACACGTCCCATGCAGTCCCTCCCGCAGCAGCAGCTAATGTTATAAGCTTATTCCCTTAAACTATCCCTTAAAATTGTATTGAAATGTATCAGTAGAAGACCCAAGAAGCTGCTACTCCTGCAGCATGTACTGGGGTGCTAGTGGCATGCTCCGTCCTCTGCACTATTGTCACAGCAATGGCTCTGAAACCAAAGCTTAGTTATATTTAGGCTCTTTGCATTTGAGATTTCACCCGTTACGCAGGTTGCTTTATGATTTGTATTTAGAATTTCCAAGGTTAATGAATGTTTGGATCCCAGATTTGTTCTGGTCCATCAGCTTTCATTTTTCCATCTGGTAAAAAAGACTGTAAAAGGGTTTGGATGAGACACACCACATCGAAACAACACTTCTTAGCAATGAATAAATACATTCACACACATATAAAACTTCTATTTTTTAATGCCCTTTTTTTTTTAGGGAAACTTCCTTGCATTTTGTAACAGAAAGCTTTATCGGCAATGCAAGTGCTCACTAGGAACCAAACACAACCAACCTCCCTAAATTAAAAGTTGAATTAAAAAGTGAATTGGTTTAAGTCTGGAGCTGCAAATGCAAAGGATTTCTTCTTTATTTACTTCTGCATTTACATTTTTTTTTCCAAGACTCTCTTTATAAATACATTACTGATGAATATTGAAAATATTCCTGGGCACAAGTATCTTCTTGCAGTGGCAATGCATCAGAGGCTCGGCTGGCGGTTATTCTTCAAAGAGGTAGGAGGCGTTAAAGGCAAATTTAAATACACATGTCTTTAGGAAAATCCAATACGAAAATGATCTGAATCTTCTAATTATTTTAATTAAAAAGTCGAAGGAAAAATTTTGTGCTGCTTTTTAGAGGGAAAAAATGGAAAAACCCGCAGTGGAAGCCTGTTTTGCTGATAAAAGTTTATGAAGAAGCTGCAACCTGTGGCTTTTTCCCTCACGCTCTCCCCATCCAGCACTTGCCCCGCAGGACGATGGCCTCGGGGCCGGCCAGCCCCTCTGCAGAATGGAGCGGGCGTTAAAATGATGACTTTGAATGTCAGAAAATGCTGCTAGCAGGGAGGATACTTCGCGAACGCGCAATTCTTACGTGTCCCGAGTCGTCCGTGGGCCCGGACGGGAATGTGTGGCCAACACCGACCCATCAAGAGCAGCGGTCGAGGGTGTCCCTCAAAACTGCTGCTTCATCCCGCTTTTAAATACTTTTTTTTTTTGGCGTTTTAAAGTATATAATACTCGCAAAAGGTGAATTATTATTATTAATAATAATAACAACTCTGCCCAGAGGGGCTTTTATGTCACTGCTTAGGAGCTATGCGAGCACCTCCGGCCCTCTTTCTCAGGAGTGCGAGACCAGCGGGGCCGGTGCCGCGGCCGGACGATCCCGGGCAAGGCGGAGGGTCACTTTGTGAAGGCGAAGGGGGGAGCTGGGCCGTTTCCAGAGGGAAATAAATAAATATATATATATAATAAATC